>JAUCMU010000074.1:630056-646082 GCA_032275025.1 Enteromius treurensis
AAACACCTACATATTGTAATACCTATGTCATACCCATGTCATTATACAAATTTGTGTCCTCATAAACCACATAAACCAGCACACACACACACACACACACACACACACACATATATATATATATATATTATATTATAAAATGTGTAGTTATCCATTTTCTTAGAACACCTATAAAAATTGAACTGATTGAATCTGAAAAAGAATCTGAAAATGTCAAGACGGTCAACAACATTAACAACTGATGGTATTTTTTCTTTTTTGTAAGATGACTGAGCAAGTTCGAAACTTATCTCTCAAGGTTATTGATTATCGGTTGTTATGACTCAAAAACCTAATGTCTTTATCTTTGAAATTGGCCATAAACCTGAAATTGTTCCTTATATCTTTTATCTAAATTTGTTGCATAAACGTCCAACTTTTTTTCTTTTCTTTTTTTCTTCCCTTTAAAAGATGCACCAGCAGATTTAGCCTGTGACTGTGTTCTGTGTTTGAAGTCAACACTAACTCTAACTGTGACTCTAACTAATACTGCATGCTTGTGTTCGTCACGAAAATCAGTATTTCAGCTTTGATAATGAGGTCACGTTACTTATTACTGCCATTAAACCATTACAAAATCTGATAAGCTAATTGGAAATGATGGTTATCGTGACCTTTATGATGTTTGTATAACTTTCAGAAACTTAATGACCCATTGTAAAGAAGATTAAGATTCTAAAGGTATGGTCTTTTTTACATGGTCCGTGACTGACTAAAGGTTTTCTCGTGACATATTTTAGGTTTAAACCTTTGTGTTTAATTCAGCAGTGGGGGTTGAATTCATAGGGGGTTGAACATAGCTGGGGATTTGGTTTTGCACTTTAGTAGTTAGCATTGTTCGCTTTGCTGATGTTAGACGTCTGTGGGCCTTTTGACACACATGTCGTTTTGATAAGACAAACTCCACTTTATGGTTTCTGATGAGCTGGAGATACAGCTTTACATCGCTAAACCGAACAGAATTGCTCAATTCTGACACGCTTCTTGGCCGGCTATTCGTCCGGTTGCAAAATGCCAAGGTTATCTTGTGTTCTCCTTTCATCTGTTTTCATGCTTGCGTTTGTCGTCAGTGGAAAAGACATTTCTCTGAAAGTGCTGCGGGACATGAGAACAGCCTCGGCTTGGTTTGAACATCTGGGACGAATCGACAGCATGACACCTGATTAGCTCCAGAGTCTGCGAATGCTAGGATTCATGACTAAGTTGTCACGAAAGCTCTTTGGATTCAGTGTATTCTGCGGAAGCGAATGCTTTTCGGCTCTCTAATTGAATCTATGCTCACAAAATATAGGTTTCAGTAGAGACCAATGCAGTTTAGGTATGTTTTTTTTTACATGGAGCCTAGATAGTTAAGTTATTCAGCCCCGGATTCCAGATCGTGTCGGAAAATATATCTGTTTTGTCTGCTAACAGAACAACTAGTCAGCAAAATTGTTAACAGCTAGTCTTGTCTGATTCCCATAATACATCAAAGATATTGACTAGGGGAAAAGCCTGTGAAATGCAGGAGACAGTGATGATGATAAAATATATATTGAGGTGTTTTACCAAAGCGACATCCCATAAGCCCTCGTATCTCTAATTCATGACGACAAACAGTCCTTGATACACATAGCCATAAGACTAAACAAGGGAGAAAAATGTAAAAACAATGATATTAGTGACTACTAAATGAGTCAATGGAATGAGTATATAAACAGCTGTAAAGAATAATATTAATGATTAAAATAAATTGTGTTCATAATATACACAGAGTATTATTGGGTGTGATTTTAATCGTTGCCCAGCACTATAAATGATAATATGACTAAATGGAATATTAAAATTATTAAATAAAAGTAGTAAATTAGCATATTTGAATGATTTCTGAAAAATCACGAGACACCAAAAACCAAAATAATGATGTGAAATGTTTTTAATAGTTTTTTTAGGTTTTTTTTTAAAATTGAAATACTATTTAACTTGCTGCATTTCTGATCAAATAAATTCAGCCATAAATATAATTTGGAGGGTAGTGTATGTTTTATATTTCGGGGACACACACATATATATCTCTTTTAATTTGTACTACATGCTGGTTGTTTTTTTTATTTGTTTTTTTAATTTTAATTTTTTTTTAAATACCAAAGATTTATTCAAGAGCACCATGTTTATAAAGGGAATGTACTGTTTATATATCTGATGTTAGCTAAACCTCTACTAAACTAATACTTCAAGATTAGGTGTTGTAGCAAAGTTTCTAAATTCTCTTCCTGAGTGAAAATAAATCTGATGTGTATCAAGCAGTCAGTTTTCATTGAAAACTTTGTATTGCAGGAGACTGGAGTGCCAGTGAACGTCTCCATTCGGCTGCAGCTCAACCTGCTCATCAAGAAAGTGTTTGGGGTCTCGTAAGTACAGCACAGATACAGTAGGTCAACGGTCACACATATCTGTGTCCAGTCACACAGAGCAGAGCTGTTGTGAAACGTGTTTGTTGACTCTTTTCTGTGTGCCGTGGCTTGCTCGTTTCAGAGAAACAGGAAATATTGCTGAAGTGGTGATGCCCATGATCTGGTTTGAAGAGGTAGGGGCGAATAACAAAAAGAAAGCAACGGCACAAAATATCTCATGATGTCTAGATAAAATGTCCACAACAAATGTTCAAAGGGTTGAAATGTGCCAAAATATAGCATTTTTTCCATTTTAGAAAGTTTGGTACATTTTAACTCCATATCTCAAATTTGTAGCTTAAGACACCATTAAAGAGTCGCTTTACCCCAAAATGAAAATGTTGCATGAATCACTTACCCCAATTTCGTTCCGAACCTGAAAAAGCTTTGTTCGTCTTCAGAACACAATTCAAAACATTTGGGATGAAAACACCGTCAAGGTCCTGAAGAGTATGAAAGACTTTGTCAGAATACTCCATCTGCCATCAGTGGTTTGACCCTAACACTATGAAGCGCCGAAAATACTTTTTGTACGCTAAGAAAATAAAAATTACGACTTCATTTAACAAGTATGTCTCATCTGTGCCAAGTGGATACGCTGTTTTTGTTCAGTTGTAAATAAACTTGTCCTGTGTCCTTTTGGCACAGTTGACACAGAACAGCGTATTCTATTTGCGTCCGGTGGGTACTCTCCAAAATGGCGCTGCAGTGACGCAGATGAGACGAATCTATTAAGTTATGATGGCAGATGGACTATTTTGACAATGTCTTTCATACTCTTCTAAACTTTTACAGTGTTCATTACTTGGCAGTCACAAGCCTCGCTGATCCCATCCAAAATATCTTAAATAGTGTTCTGAAGATGAACGAAGCTTGTACGTTTTGTGACACAATTCTTATTTTGGGGTGGAGTAAGTTTATTTTTTAGTAATCTTATCAGTATTACTACGCTGACACTATTGGATGAGTATAACACTTAAATTGAGCTGGACAATAACTCTTGTCTTTTGTAGACCTGCTTTATAGCTGGATCAAATGAGTTTTTTATTCTGCTCTATTTACACTACACTGAGCTAAATTGACTGAACGATGACACTAAAAGCACTGCATGAAGAAATGTGACCTGACTTGAATTCGTTTTGAAAGAGAGACAATATTCAAATCTTAACTCATTAATTTTTCTTCCTCTTTCCCAGAGTGGCTACATTGATGGTCCGGTCCTCAACACGTTCCGCACTAATCTGGTGGTGCTGCCCATGATCATGGAGTACATGCAGTACATCTTCATCGCTCTCGGACTCGTAGGCATTTTTGGAGCCGTGATCTTATACGTCACTGACAAGGTACGTGCCTACTGCGCTTATCTGGCATGTTTTGCGTATATTACATACTTGCTTCAGAGTGTTTATGTTCGTGTGAGGGCATGTGCGAGCTATTGAGAGGAAGTGGTTTCACGTAACGTGGAGCAAATTTGGTTTGTTGTTTAATTGTGTCTGCGACGGTAAGGTTTAACTTAAGAACCCAAATGCACTTGTAATATTCCTTTGTCTCCCCCACATTAACACTGCCTGGGTTTAGATGGCTTAAAGTGCAGCATTTGCATGATTTGTTTTACAGAAAGCCACGAAAACGACATCAGTATCTCTCGCACAAGGGGTCAGCACCCACTATTTATATATGCATATTCAAAAACAGTGAGAATTACAATCAAAAATGTATATATGCATGTCATTTTTTAAATCTCTAGACTTCGATAGGCTTTTGATTTTTTTACAGTGATCTTTAAAGTCAAAATGCACCCATGTACGGTAATGTACGGTAGCCGAGAGAGCTCAATGTGCTGCAAACTTAAGAAAACGCATGCATCTTCATCAGTTTGACAACACCGGCGCTGCAAATTCTCGCGATGCAACCAAACACAGAAACACGCTGCACATAGCACGGACCACAACGGAAATGTTTCAGGGGGACCTCAAAAAGTGAGGAACCCATCTGGGACCTGATTATTTGTTCAGTGGCTTTTGGTCAGAGCAGAGATGTTGTCACTGAACTAAAACTCTCAGATGGGTTTGTCACTTTTTGAGGTCTCCCTGTAACTTCTCCGTGGTGGTCCGTGCTATTTGCAGCGTTTCCGTTGTATAACTGATGAAGATGTTTTCTTAATGTGTTGTCGTTGTTTGCAGGTGTTTTCTTAAGTCTCTCGGCCACTGTAGAAACATTACATCACTTGTTCACCAATGGATACTCTACAGTGAATGGGGGCTGTCAGAATGACGGTCCAAACAGCTGATATAAAACATCTTAATAATCCACACCACTTAAAGCTGCATAAGAAACAAATCCATCACTAAAGCGTTCTAACTTCAAACCATTGCTTCCAGACAAGTCCATAAACTATAATAACACTTCTTCTGGTGAAAAAGTCCATCCACTGTTGTCCTTTCGCATCAAAATTTTTAAATATTTCTTTTTTTTTATGATTTAGGACTGATTTTGCTTGCAAACAGTGCTTTATTTGTGCACATTTCACTCCTGGTTCAGAAAAAAACTACTTTTGATGAGAGAAAACAATATTATGGTTAGAGAACTGAAATCAATCTGCTTGTTTAAAAAAAAAAAAACATTTTAAATGATGCATTTGTATGCATTTTCACATTACAAGACATTTACTGATATACTGGAATGGTGTGGATTATTGTAATGTTTTTATCAGAAGTTTGGAATCTCATTCTGATGGCACTCCATTGGCAAGCAAGTGATGTAATGCTACATTTTTCCAAATCTGTTCTGATGAAAAAACAGGCTCTAATATATTCTAGATTGGCTTGGGGGTGAATACATTTTGAATAAAATGTTAATTTTTGGGTGAGCTGAAATAAGCCTGATCGTACTTGGAATGTTGCTGCTTTAAAACAAAAAAAAAAGGTATTGCCTGCGAGAGATTATCCCTGACCGATGAGTTTTATTATGAAAAATGTGCAAATCAAAATTCAAAGCATGTGATTTAACCACTGCACGTCTTCATCTTGCATGCTCCCACCCCGTTTCAATCATTTACACACATCGTGCATGCATTACTGCACATGAGCAGTACAGGCCGCTCAAATTCCCTCCAGTGTTTCTGTCCACTGTAATAATCTCAGTACTGTCACTGTGTCCAATAATCAACCTGAGGACCGCTGGCTCCAAATCAGTGTCACTGCACACCTGATATTCAATGAGGTCTGGTTATTCTTTTAGGAAAGCGTAAAAGATACAAAACACGACCCGACCAATGAGACGCAGGCTGAAAAATATAGCATGAGCAACACAGGTGGGTTTTTGGCTCAGACAAGCCTCTTCTCAAACTCTTCTTCTGCAGGTGGGAGATTTTTGGAGTCACACGAGCACAATGTAGTGAACGCATGTCTTCGTTTCACCTTTTATAGTCACTGTAAAGTCGTCTCATCTTCTTCACTGATCTGTCCATCATAACTCCCTTTAGAACATTTCAGGCAATGTTAATTCTCTTGAAAAGAAAACACAAGAAAATTTGGCCACCTGGACAAAAACATCTCTTATATCAGACCTTTACAACGTACACACACAAACAAAGTGGTTACATTTTAATTACACCAGTTTGGCATTTGATATAACTTTATAGTAAATCATATTTTTTCACAATAAATTTTTTTTTTCCTGTGTGTGTGATGTAAAATTACAAGAAAATGACATTAGAGTGAAACCGTGTTTGTTGGTTTGTATTGGTCTGTGCGGATTTGTAAGCATAGCATTTTTTTTTTTTTTTTTTTTTTTATAAATTTATTTTACAAAAAATAAGTCTATATTTGTTCATGTATTTCTTAATGTAATAATTTTTTTTGTAATATTATTATTATTATTATTATACTTTAATTGTATGTGGTCAATATTTTATGCTTTGTTGTGTTAAATCAAATTTGGTGAATTTTATGTTTTTATCAAGTAATTTGTTTTTTTATTTTTTTCCCGAAAATAAATGTCTTTTATTTAAACAAATATAAAAAATAATATTTTATGAAAACCATTTAAAGTGGTTTAGCGGACGCTTTTTAATTTCTGTTTGGGACTTTTGTTTTGCTGTTATGCCAACTTGTTCTTATTTTCGCCGGCAGGTAAAAAGTAGGAGGGATGGTCAGCCCTGCACAGATGTGGATCCATCCAGCTCAGCCAGTGAAAAGACCCCATTACTACAGACCCTGGCAAGCTGAAGTCACGATCCACATCAGAGCCTGCTTTCACAATAAACTCACAATCACACAATCCACTGGACAACTAATAAAAGTTATTATATTGAATGCTGGTGTTGAATGAATGAACTGGTTTAAGTCCAGACTATTCTGTGTGATCAAGGGATCTAATGTGGAGTGAGGGAGTTGTGCAGGGTCAATGCTACATTTAAGGTTATTTTTTGACCCTTGAAATACTTGACAAAATATACTAGAGACTGAAGTTCAAATGGTGGACTTGTATAAAAAAAAAATTAAATCTGACTAAATTGTCAGATCGCTCCAAACCCTACTTTCTCAGAGGAAAAAAAAACACTATCTGAAGATATTTAACCTTTTATGTTGTAAGCTTTCCCCTTTATCCTGTAAGGACCTATGAATACTTTCGACAATAACATGCCATTGAAAGAAATATCCTGTGAAAGCAGAAGAAATGCTGAGCCATCACGCATTTCTCAGTACACTGAATATGTTTCCTGTATTCTGTCTCTAAATGCACTTGAATGTAAAAATATGTAAATTATTCCTAAACGTGTCAATGTTTTCTCATTTTCTTGATTGCCGTTCATTATGTGATGAAATGGGTTTAAAACATTTTGAGACTTTATCAATAACGGCTTTAAATTTCATGCTGGTTTGTTTTACATTAAGGCAGCCAAATGTTCTACTTTGCTTGGACAAATGTCTATATAACTGGCTGTAGACAATACATGGTCATGAGTCCATGACACATTTTATTACTTGTTAAGTAATACTGTTAAAGTCTATAAAAGCTGTGCAGATGAGACAAGAGTTGCTTATTGAATAAAACATGTATGTCATGTAAAACATGTATCTCACACCAAAGTCATATAGGATATAGCCAATGTATATACTGGCTAAAAATGAAATGAATCACATTTCCCTAATATATTTCTATATTTTTTATAAGCTTTAACGTGTTTTACTTTTTTAGGCCCTATAGCGTAATTCTTTTTAGTAAGATATTCTCGTTAGAATACATAAGCTATATAATATTAAATCATCCTGCAGGCACAACATAGCATGCTACTATTTATAATTTATTATCATTTCAAAACAAAAATGTCATTAGTACATTACAGGAACGAGAGTAAGTTTGTTTTGCCGCCATTTTTTAAGATCGCGTTTCTTTTTACCGCCACAAGATGGCAGCGATTAACAAACAGTAACCACGCGAGATGTTGCTTATAATCTTTTGTCTACTTTGTTGAACACGTTTGTGAAACGATTGAAGAACAAAAAGGTTATGACGAAATACACAAATCCTGATAAACATGTCACCGGAGTTTTGTTGACAGCCATGAAGAGTTCCTGGTGTGAGATTTTACATAAAAAAAACCTTTTCCCGCGGGTTTTACGGACTAGTCCAAGACTAAATGTAAATCTGAGCCGTTTCAAACTGAAAGAGACTGACTGATCTTAAAACTTGTTTTGTCTTAAGATGCACACCGTGCTTTCTTCTAAGGCATGTTTATAAAAATTACTTAAATGTCCTAATTGAACAATGGCGTAATCTTTGTTTAGAATAAGCCCTGTCGATGAAACTGGGACTTTATTTAATTTGTTCATCTCTCAATCATTTGTTTTCCTCCAGATTTTGGGATTTTATGGGGTCGTAGGCCTATATATGAGCCACATTCTGGATTTCTTGTACTAATAATGCAGTATTTGCGTGGACAACATTGAAAGCAAGTTGAAATTTGGTTTTGAATCAGTTCTCACAAGATTAGCAAATAAGTGTATAACCTAAATAACCTAAAGCATCGATGTTAAGTATGTGTTTTCATATACAGGTCCTTGGGGCTCTCCCAGATATCCCAAACAGAACATGAGGATTAACACTATCAATGCAGGTCACCAGGACTCCTTCAACATTTGAAACGAAACGTGCAAAAGGAGAAAAGGCTCTCTGTTTGACGGCTTTTCAATCGATGGAGTTGGCAAACGTGTAGACGTGACCTTTTCTGTGCTTCACATGTCCTGAGGGGACTCTCGACTCTCGCGTTTCCTTGACCCTCGCAGCTGATTACGGCAGCTTATGGTGTCACGGCCACAAAGCTGTCTTGCATGTAAAACATAGCGCTATAGAGACACTTAAATCCAACATATCTCAAATGTGCAATTAAATGGTTCACCCAAAAGTAGAAATTTCCTGTAAATCCCTCTGTACAGACCCACTGCAGCTGATAAAAAAAGTACTCTGTAATAAATAAATCTGTCATCAAGGTGTTTTTTTTGTCTTCAAACCATTGCTTTGGGTTAAAAAAAAAAAAAAATATATATATATATATATATATTGTCTTGTATGAATCAGGAGAGAAATATGCACAATTCAAACACCGTTAACAAATGAAAACAGCCCCCCCTTGCATATTAGTGGACTTTAATGTGAGATGACAACAGTATGGATGGAGTTTTTCACTGGAAGAAGCTTTGATATGGATATTTGCTTATGTTTTGGCTGGAGGCGATGGTTTAAAGTTAAAATACCTTAATAATGGATTTGTTTCTTGCAAACGTGCTGCTCCTGTCTTCTAAAGATGTGAGCTGATGGACTGGAGTGGTGTGGATTTCTTGTGGATTATTGTGATGTCTTTATCAGCTTGTTTGGACTCTCATTCTGACGGCATCCACTGGTGAGCAAGTGATGCAATGCTACATTTCTCCAAATCTGTTTTGATGGATAAACAAACTCATCTGCATCTTGGATGGCCTTAGGGTGAGTGTATACATTTTTCTTGCTTATTTGTCATTTTAAAGATCCTTTAAAGAAACCCTACTCTATTGCAGTGGTCTGCTATTTGTGAGTGGTGTAGCAATTCATATCTCTTGGATTTAACCTCAGCCAGAACAACCCAGAACCAGATTTGTTGAACCAAGCAGCAGTTCACTTCAAATATGTAATGATCTCCGTTGGGTTCTAGCCAGTCCATAGGTTGTTCTATTCATGGACACCAGTTGTTTGTGTCCGTCAAATGTAATGGGAAGTTAAAATGCATGCACTGTCCGTTGAGACAATTGGTTTGTCTCCATTTAATTTGTTTTCATGCTTTTCATGTCACTTGGAGTTGATATAATCCGTGTTCACCTGAGTAATTTGGCGTTTGTATTCCTGTTGTGTCTGATGCTAGTTTGGCTGCTGTTTACCAGCCGTGCTGCACTGAGTGGCTTTGACGTCCAAAGGGTGGGTGTAGGTCATCCCTTTAAGAAACATCAAACCTAGATGTAATTGTGGCCGCCCTTCCAAAATCTTTGATGTCTGGAACCCAGGCGTGACCAGAGTCTAGTGTGAAATTATAGCAGGGGGTAGACACAGAATATTAATGCTGATGCAGAATATGATGATGGATGAAGCTCAGGAAAACATAACTTAAAAGTTAAAATGAAGAAGAATATCAACTATGTTTCAAAAGTATGGGATCAGTATGATTTGCAATGATATTAGTAATGATATTTTTGTTCAGCAAACTTTCTGTTTATCAAAGAATACTTTTTTTTAATAGTAATAGTATTAATTAATGACATTGAAGGGTTAGTTCACCAAAAAAATGAAAATTCGGTCAGTAATTACTCCCAAACCCATAAGACCCTCCTTTATCTTCGAAACACAATTAATATCAATAATATTATGATTATTTCTAAAGGATCATGTGACAATAAGAATGGAGTAGGGCTGCTATAGTACATTTTTAATAGTATGTTTTAATTAACTGCAACCCAAGAGACTTTCATTCTCATTTTTTTGATTTGTACTAATTTCACTGTCTGTTTTTTTCTCTTTGATTATTTAATTAATTTATTTTATTTGTTGATGCCACTCCATATAGCATATATTCAATTATAGAACCATGTGTGATCTGTGAAAAATATTGATTCTGATCTTTTGAGATTAGCTTGTTTCTTTCCCCCTGTATTGATTATTGACAGCAGCAGCAGCATTTCAAGTACTGTCATTAAACAAGCAGACAAGACACAGTCCTTGCTACTGCCGAACATAGAAACTGATACAAAAAAATAACTCACTACATTACTAACTTTGATTTGAAGTGAAAATGTGCTAGATTATACGACTACTCCTCACATAAAGCACGTTTAAGGCATCAATAGCATGTCTAAAAATGATATATTTTAAATGTATTGCAAAACATTCACATGGTACGTAAGATGTTTGGGTGGCTAAACTCGATTTGCAATGCTTCGTATAAGCCGGTGGTAGTTGTTGAGCTGCTTTTCCATGCTTTTCTTTTCAGAAAATAGGGTGGTGTTTTTATTAATGTATTTTATAAAGTTGAAATCACATCGACTTGTGACTGGGGCTTCTACAGAAGCATATTTCATCTCTTAACAACCTCAGTGTGCCCTGAAAGGTTCATAGTTTATTGGTAAAAAATCAATTTCTCTATGGATAAAATGAATGGGATTTTTACTTTAATAACTGCCCTGTTGTCACCGAGGCAATTTAGATACTCAAGGCTATAGATATCATTCACTAAGAGGATTACAGCTCACTAAAACTGAGCATAACACGTCGATGAGATTATTTAGTGCAGTGAACTGCTTTATTGTCCATTACTGTTTTTAGGCCATTTGTTCTGCTGGAAGTGTGGAGAGAGGATGATGAAGAGGAAGACAAGGTGTTTTAATGCACTTCTCTTGCATGTATGTCTCGATCTATCTTACCATCAGAGTCTTAATTCACTATTAATAACTGAGTATTGTAAATACAAACAGCTACTTGGCCTCATCAATCAGGGAATATCTAGGCTATGTATAATTATAATTTTTCTATGTAGATGGCTTGGGGTGCAGTGATTAATCATTTGCTAAAGAGGCATTCTTTGATACGTCTGCTTGGACTCAGTAAAGCATATCATTAAAACCCATTTAGCCATTCAAAAGATTGAATGACAGGTTATCAAAGATGAGCACAGCCCCGCCTCGCACTTCAGCTAAAGATGTCACTGTAGCATCTGATTATATCAAGATTTAAATTAACCCAACTCTCTGTGCGCACCAGGTCCCTCTCGTCGAGCGAGTGATGCTCAAAGATCCTTTCAAGGTAAATCATATTCCTTTGATACGGGGCTGGAGAGCAGGTCTGAATATGAGAGCATGTGGACTTTAGTTTTATCATGTGTTTGGAATTCCAAGCCATTATTGGGTTAAAAGTGGGCCAAAATGTGTACAATACACCCTCAAAGGGGCAATTTTTAAAGCTTATTTTCCCCTAAAAGGTGTATAGAAGTAACTTAAGGGTACATATTATTAATATGCATATTTTAGGCTTAAATTAGGTCAAAGGTTAGGTTTAAGGATACAAGCTGTTGTTGTTGTTGTTTTTGTGACAGTATATTGTTTAAGTTTTTTTTTATTATTATTAATATTATAAAATTGTAAAGCGGATAATTAATTATCTGTAAACATAAAAAGTTATTTTCTAATATTTAAATAAAATGTATACATACAGTATATATATGTATATTTTTCTTTGGTTGGTTAGGCTGGCTTTCTTTCTGATATAAATCTAAGTGTCATGCTCTTGTCTCACAATTTCTATTATATTCTAAAGAACATATTTTATGAGCACTCAAAAACAGGTTTATTATATTAAATTATTTTTATTTTCTCTTTGAAGTAATAAGAACTTTACAGAAACCTTAGTATGTCTTATTGGATTTTTTTTTTTTTGGCCTCCCAAACTATCAATCTCAAGTCTTTCAGCAAATCTAGCCAATGTTTAATACATGAGATGTATCGACAATGCAGCTCTGGCCTGAACTTTGAATGTTACCCCCTATAGCCTATCTTTGGCAAAAAAAATATGTGTTTCTTAGTCTCTATAGAAGTATAAACCCATAACTTCTAGGGCTAAGTTCAACTAAATTAGAATTTGATGCAATCCCATACCTGAGCATTGCTTCATAGAGAATAAGAAGCATACCAGTTAATGGAAAGCGATGCCAGTCATCTTGTCAGAGCATGCAGCATACTTCAATAATATTGAACCCAGCAGATTTAATTTTCTCCCCAGCGACCAGAACCTTTGAGAACACTGCTGAAACTTGGCAGGATGTTCTTTTTGTTGTCCAAATAGCCTGATGTAGTATTAGTAGTAATGGTTTTAGAAATAGTGCCTGTCTGAAGTATGGCACAGTTGCAGTTTGTCCCTGGACAGGGAGCATTTAAGGATTAAAAATGGAAGAAACTTTGATTCAGCACAGTCAAAGCATTTATCTCATTGGTGTGCTCAGATAATTGTGCTCATTCTGAGGGAGATGACGGGGTTTCATCTGTTAAGATATAGAAGGTAACCAATGGATATTATTACTGCTTCAGGCTGACAAAAATGTGTACACTCTCAGAAGAGTATCTGGACGTGGAGATTACAGCAGCGCTGCTAAGACCGCTACAGCCTCAGATATTCCCACACAGCCTTGAACATTTCATTTGGTTCATTCGAGGCAAATGTGGGATGAATGATCATTATATCTGTCCATTTGTCTCTACATGAGTAATGACTGGGTTTTAATTTAATTGAGAAGTTTAACCATTTTCCTCACTACATCAGCAAAAAACAAACAAAAGACATTTCGGAGGCTGCAAAGTTACTTTAAGTTTGGAATAATTTTTTCCTTTAAAAAATATATATTACGTCAGAATATGGTGATTGTATCTGATCATTTTTATTGAGCGAAGGAGAGAGGCAAACAAGAGCCGTTTCAGCCATAACATTTGCAAAACAGAATGAAGCAATGCCAAGAATCAAACACTGTTTCCTCCATTTCAGTCTAATATTAACAGTGTAAGGATATAAATGTAAAGTTCTTTTATACAAACAAGCTTCAGTTTATGCACAAGTCTTTTACATGAACAAATTACATACATCATATGTACATAAATCAGAATTTGAATGCTAAATAATATATTAAGAGTTCATTTCCAGTAACAGATAACTCTGTTTTTAACAATTCTCAAAAATCCTGTTTTGTTTTTTTAATTGTGCATACCAATTAAAGGAATAGTTCACCCATAAATAAATATGGTTACAAACTTTGTTTCAAAATATCTGTTGCTTTAATATCAATCTAAATGTTTTTATTACATAAAAAATACAGTAAATACATAAAAAACATTATTTTTGTAACCAACAACAAACACTTTATTGTTTGAGTGCTTTGACAGCATTTTCTGAACAACCTTACCTAACCTAGTAGTCTGGTTGAAAAACTTATTAAATGATTTTAACATACAATTTTCTGTTCTGTACTGTGTGTCTGTACTGCATATTGTAAAAGAAAGTTGGAATGAGAAATGCAGCATCTTTTTGGCCTTTAGGTTATGTCTTTTAAAACCATGATTTTTGCTTACAATTGCAAAAGTCGGTGAATAGATTGTTGAAATTAGATTTGGTTGGACAAAGAAATGTTTTTATGTCCTTGTTGACAACACGAATAAACATTTTTGGTCCCTATTTTGTGTCTGCTGAAAATGAAATCCGCTTTTGGAGCATACTACCTTCTAGATCTCAAATCGAAAAGACATGGACCTCATATATGCCCTCAAATGATGCATAACCTTATATTATGGTCCAAAAACGTGCTTATATGTCTTTCAAAAATGTTTTTTGGGACAATGAATACAGTGCAAATCAAAAAAAAAATGAGAACATGCAGCTGGTGATTTGTCTAACCAGTACTGTGTTTCTGTCTGTTTTAACATGTGTTCATCAAGAAGGCTGAGAAATCACGATATAGCGGAGATACTAGAACATGCAGCTGCACAGCAGTTCAAAAGGTGCAACATCGCTGCTCTTTTGTTCCTCTGCAAGCATCAAAGCTGCCCTCACACCTGCCCAACAAAGCAAGAGCCTCTACAATTTGAGCTGAAAAGGCATGTAAAGCAAGCACAAGCCACGCCAAACAACATCAAGACATTATACACAGGTATACAACAAGAAAATGGACCTCACATAAAACTAGAACTAGAAAAACATCTGTAGTTGTAGAATTTCTGTAGATATCAAAATATTTACAATGCACAACCTCTATGAATATCTATGTCTGAATTTTTATCAAGATGATACAGTCTGTTACCACAAAACAAAAGCTAGGTTTTAATTTACATAACACTGTTATTAAAATATACACAAAAAAGATAGACTTAAAATAATTAAAAAAAAACCTTTAATATGTTTAACATGGTCTTTGTAAAGGCAGCAGAGCTTCTACTGATACACAACAGCATGCTAATAATAAACTCCGGATTTAACAGAGAATTACTGCGATATAAATGGAAGTAGCTATGTTAGTACAAAGTCCATTTTTCTGTCTCTCGCTGTGCTATATTTATCATGACCCTCTGCCTTCCAGACAAATCCTTTACATTGTCGCCTTCGTAGTCCAGTAATATGCAACAACAGGTGCAGACCCTTCCACGTCGTCACGCTGGCTATCGTTTCATCAACCACCAGCAGTAATGACAGACAGATCGTTGCCAAGGGGATCAGCTGGGTAAGTTTTCCTAAACAAACACACTTGGTCATGGAGCAAATGCTGATTGGGTTTACCACTTACAGGGATCCCTCAAGTTGTAAAACTTGGCTAAACACAGTCAGTATTAATGCTCCACAGATGTTACGATGAACAATTCATTATGAAGTTTACCTAATACCAAGAATTCCTAAAAACCTGTTTTGGTTTGTTGTATCTCAAGTTACGACCTTCCCTGGAACGTGTATCATTTGCCCTTCTCCTCACTAGATTGGTGTTTTAACTCTGAAAGTATTTCTTACACTCCTTTCTAGGCTAAATTGTTGCTAGAATAGAAGCTGGATGACTCTGATACAGTCTTGGAGACGCTTTGTGAGGAACCGTTAGATGTGAGATCTATGGAACATCGATTTGTATTCTCCGGAAGGTCCCCCTCGATAACCGGCATCACTGTGGACACTGTGGTCTCCATTCGGCTTGCACGGTACATACTGGCCTGCGTCTGAAGATAGCGAGTTGACTTGAGCTCCAGACCTTCGTATGAGCCTTGAGGGACACAAGGACACCAGGAGAATGCCTGCTGGAATCCAGCTCGAAACCTGCACAGAGCATTGCATGGTGCGTTTGCCCTTAAACTTCAAATGTTTGCCTCTAAAGCAGTGGTTCTCAATCCTTGTCCTCGCGCCCCAGCGCTCTGCATATTTTGCGTGCCTCTCTTTGCTAACGCACCTGATTCTGATAATCAGCTCATTAGAAGAGAGATCCGTGCATTAGCTGTGTTCCCAATCGACATGGTCC
>JAUCMU010000074.1:656417-682294 GCA_032275025.1 Enteromius treurensis
TGTAGCTGGTGTGTGGTGAGCGCACTGGCGCCGTTGTCCTGTGGCAGCCGTTGCATCATCCAAGTGGATGCTGCACATTGGTGGTGGTTGAGGAGAGACCTGCCCCACATGATTGTAAAGCGCTTTGGGTGTATGGCAATACACAGTAAAGCGCTATATAAAATGTGTCATTCATTCATTCATTCATTCATAAAGTTGTCATTTGATTCCTAAGTAAAAATTACTGAATAAATGCGGTGTACAAGCAGCTCTCAACACTCGTTATGAATAGAAGCATGGAACCTTTATGCTAAAGAAGATGTAAATGAGACTTGGGTAATTGTGTTGTTTAGTCAGCCATGGTTTTGTTGATTTATTCATTTCAGTAATCAGTGATTTCTAGAAATGCGGAAAGAAGAGCAAAAAGAAAGTTTTTTTTTTGCATAAAAAGCATAAAAGTTGTTGCACTGTTTATCGTCACTTTTAGTGAATCTGAATTATTTAAAGAATATTCCCTCTCTCTTTGACAGTGGCTGAGAAATAATATAGTTGAGTTTAAAGGTCTGAAATCACATTGAAAACCTGGGAATCACACACACCCAGAGCAGTGGGCAGCTGCAGCAGGCGGTCTCACCTCAGTCGTGGTATAAGGTGGAGAAAGTGCTGGTTATTCACTAACCCCACAATCCCTTCCAGACCTGGGACTTGAACCCACAACCTTTGAGTTACAAGCCCAACTCCCTATCCATTAGACCACAACTGCCCCTGTGATATACATTACCATTCTAATACCACTACCATGTTTGGGGAGTATACAGTGAGGACTCATTAAATGTGAGAAAAATAAATACAAATAAATAAATAAATAAATATTGAATATTTTTTATAAGATTCTATGTTTACTTAATGTTCAAAAGGACAATATTTATTTTATATATATATATATATATATATACACACACACACACATATATATATATATATATATACTTTTTATTTTTTAATTATTTATTTATTTACATTTTTATTTGTATTTTTAAATAAATGTTGTTCTTTTGAACATTAAGTAAACATAGAATCTTGAAAAAAATAATTACGATTTCCACAAAAATATTAAGTATCACTACCGTTTTTAATGTTAATGATACCGTTTTTAAAATAATAATAAATGTTTCTTGAGCATCAAATCAGCATACTGACGACAGGTGTAATGAAACTGGAAATTCTGCTTTGCAACGATAAATGACATTCTAAAACATTTTTAAATAGAAAGCAATTATTAGTTATATTATTTTGGAATATTAAGTAAGCGACTTCTTTCAAAAAATCTTCCTATCCAAAACTTTTGAAAAGAAGCGGACAAAGGACTCAAATCTATTACTTGAGTGAAGGTATAGATACTACTGGTCAAATGTTACTCCAAGTGAAAGTTGTAAACACAAAAGGACCATATAGTAAAGTACAGATAAGTGTACAATAAATAAATGTACTTCACTACTGTCCGGCTCTGCTTTTGAATGTAGCATGCATTGTAGCCTCGTTTCCCCCGCAGACCTACGCCATCAGATTATTACCATAAGCTTCTCGGTACTTTAGACCACGATGGAAACACAGACATCACCAGTTCTGGGGGGATATTTTCCAGATAATTTCAATGGAGAAGCGTCTTTTGGAGGTCAAAACTAATTTGTGACGTGCTCTTTGAAGCACGAGAAGCTCTTTGGAACATTCTCAATTTCTAATTGTATTAAATTTCAAATAAAAATGCAAAACAGATGCATTAGTGTTCTCAGACTTTTGGACCTCATATGTTGTTCTTCCATTGAGCATTCATTATGGAGCTCTCTGCGGTCTGGCAGATCCCTTCTAAACATCTTTCAGTTCACTGATCGTGGATGAAATTAGAGGTCTTCAGAGCTGCTGCTGGTGAGACTGAGAAAAGATGGTTGATTTAATGTGCCAACAAGATTTCGCAACGACTTTTCTATCAACCCTTGGCTTGTTGGCAAGAATGATGGGAGGAAAGTTACAGGTATGCCTCAGCACTGAATCGGGAGGAATTTAATTTAAATATATTACAATATTTTAGAGTGCAAGACTCTTACTGGTTGCCGAAAGCATGATTAAATTAACTTAAATACATAAAAATGCAAAGTTTATACAAGGCTCGTGGATCGGGAAAGCTGGCTGTCTTGTCTTAACCGATCCAATTTGACCTGTGGAGAGCAGGGATGTGAGCATGCATGTGTGTTGATGGTATAAAAGTCCTTCTGAAGTATCTCCAGTGTGTTCACAGATGCCATTGAAACGGCCCAATACTCATTACCCTTCACTCATCGTGCAGTGAATCTGACTCTGGCTTAAGTTCACCTCTAAATCCCTGATTATTATGTCTCAAGTGAGAGGATTTTATGGAGACTTCCTTCTCTGAAGAACAGCAGAACTAGCTCACATCTATTTGGATGAGAAGTCTTATCCTCTGCTTATCCACAAGGACATCTCAGGCTTACAAGTTTTTAATTTATTATGATCCGTCGGAGCAAAAGTTTGTCTATACAGCAGAGCAAGAACACAAGCCTTCCATCTTCACAGTGCATGTCTGCTTCAATCTCCGTTTTAATTATATGAAGAATCATTGAAGATTATTACTCATGCATCACTATTACTGTTCTTCATACTCTAGATGCTTATTTTGTTAAGTTACAACACAGCTTACATTCTCAGGTTCTTTCAGACTTATAAATAAATGTTATAAATGAAAGGTTTTTTAAAAAATGTTTTAGTTGAATGCTCATTTAAAGTGTTTTTAACTGTTACTAGTTTTAGAATGTTCAGAGAATGTTTAAAAATAACGTTCCCATAATGGTTGCAAAATTCTAAAATGGAATGTTCTCTTAACAGAAAAAGGAATGTCTAGAAACACTATTTTTATAGCTAAATGGAAATGTCAGCTAAATTCTTGGGACTTTTTTTGTTAGCTGGGAAACTTTCTGCTTAAGATCATTTAATATCTAGTTATTTATATGTAAATATCTCCAGCATTAGGCTGTCAATCATCTGTCGGGTTTATATTATAATGACCATATGCTCTGATATCTGCTTGTCATTCGTTAGAGTTATTCCTTCAGAAGTCAGTCATTAAACTCCCTCTCATCCTATGAAATATTCATTAGTAAATGGATTTTTTTTGTTATAACGACATGAATCAATATGGTGATCGTTATATTTACATTTCACACCCATTTAGCAGATGTTTTTATTCAAAGTAATTTACACATGAGAAACGCCACATATTTACACATGAAGCATATATCGATTGTTTCATTTTTCCTTTCTGTTGTGTGAAATGTAGACATCAGTCCTCATGTCTCATGTTTAGATGCTGTCTTCACAGCCCCACAGTTTATCAGTTTACTTCAAAAACAGTAGATAACAGTAAAACAATATCATGATATGTCATCCTGTGTCAGTGATATATTATGATCTGAAATGCCCACTCAGTAAGATGAGTGTGTGGTGCCATCTTGTGGATAGTTTGCGCTCTTAAAAGTGTATTTAAACATTATGCAAAAAAGAGCAAACACAAGTATTTCTATATGAAAGATTTAGGCCTATTTTAATTATAGTATTTTTATAGTGTAGTGTAGTATTTTTGTACGCATATATATATATATATATAATACAGACATGGCCTGGCCATGGTCACAGATTTTTTTATTTTATTTTATTTTATTTTTTGTTTATTTACTAAAAATAAAAATATATAATAATAATAATATAATATTTAATTTAATTACAAATTTTATGTATTTATTGATTCATGTATTGTGTATCACATTACAATAGTATTCATTTTGTTTAGATCAAACATCAGACTTGCACAACCATGCTTTTCTAGCAAAATATTTGACAGAGAAATACGTTTTAAATAATAAATGATTTTGATGAAACTCAAGCCATATGTTTAAGTTGGAGGAGACTGATGCATTGATATTCAGATATTTGTATCGTTCCCAATACATTGTTGCCTGTCACGCAGAACCTAATTTTGCTGGGGTCAACATCTTTGTTGACAACATTGTGATTAGCCAATCAGATTTAAAGAACCAGTTTATCGTTTTAGTGACGTTTAGGTTTACAATCAGTGTTTGGTGCTTGTACATCGGTGTCAGTCATCTAGTCAGGTAAGTTCTAGAGATATGATCAAAACAGTTCCAGAGTCAACAAAACATGTACATCAAACTTAGCAAAATCAGGACGTGCGTCGAGGCACTGTTCTGTGCATGTGCAGCACATACTGCAACATATAGTAATATGCATTTAACATATGCATGACTCAAGTTGAACTGTCAGACAGTAGCGTGGTCAATTACCAAACAGCCAGCGGGTGTTCAGAGTGAGCATGCTGTCGGTGTCATTTAATGAACTTCATGTCACGTTTTCTGCCATTGTACTGTGTTCAGTGCTGTGCTTATGACCCGCAGCGCTTGACTCTTCAGCCAATCACAAGACAGACAGGCGTGATGGGTAATCATTGTGATCGGCTGTCTCTATGTGTCTGATACTGTACAGAGAAATCTGATACAGACAGATGCTCATCGCACCGGTCATCTCAACGCCACTTCTGTAACAAGGTAAGAGCTGATGGTTATTCATTCTAAAGTTCTTGTAAAAGTTAACTTTAAGTAGAGTAGTTCATAAACTTAGTTAATATCAAATAATTACTGTTCCAATTCCTAATGTAGATCCAAAGTTTTGTCAAATAAATAAATAGCAATTGATTTTTATATATATATATATATATATATATAATTTTATAATATATATATATATATTATGGATATTACTTAAACTGTCTTTGCAAATGTGTGTAACTAAAATGTATATGTACAATACATATAAATTGTGAATTTGTAAGCCTTTAGTGCCACCCAGGGGCAATGTAATGTAAAGCAGTGTAAAAATACATGTTATTGTCACTGTTTTATTAAACTAGGAGAGGAGAAAGTATTTAAACATTGAAGCTGAAAGATTGAATAGGTCTTTTGATACTGTATCTAAAAACATTCAGAAGTGTAATTGGTTACATCAGTGGACGTGTTTCCTTTGAGTCACAGAGGCGTTCCCCCATGCACAGATCAATGAGGCTGTCAGTCCTGATTATCTGTTTATCCTGGAGTTGTTCTCCGTCTGGTGTGAAGGACACTGATCATCACACACTGTTAATTACTGTAGTACATATGGCCTTACATTACAGCTCTTCCGCTTGAGTGGCCAGCAGAATGATTGTGTAGATAGTTAACACGGCGTTATATTACTGACAGCATTGAATTCATTTTGTTTAAATAGTTTGTGTTGGGGTTATTATCGGTAATGGAAAATAAGCTAAAACTGTTACATTAATTTTAATATAAGCTGAAATAAAAGAATATTATATTATATTGTATTATCCATCTGAAAATACACTTTCAAATTTTATTTTATTTAGTTTTAAATGCTCAAATTACAAAATTAAGTTAAAGCTAATTACTAAGCAGAAATATTATGATATTTATGTATTAATATAATATTTATTAATATTTTTTAATATCGACTTTTATTCTAGTGCTGTCAAACGATTAATTGCGGTTAATCACATCCAAAATAAAAGTTTTTGTTTACGTATATATGTATGTGTACTGTGTATATTTATTGTGTGTGTGTATATAAATACACACACGTATAATATATATTTAGAAACTATTTACATGTATAAACATTTATAAATGTATATTTCTATATATTATATATAAATGTTTAATATATAAACAGCACATTTTTTCTTAAATGTACACATATATAATATACAAAATATACACAGTATACATAAATATAGATATAAACTTTTATTTTGGAAGTGATTAATTGCGATTGTTTGACAGCACTATTTTATTATTGTTTATAATTATTTGATATTTTTCATTCAGTTATTTTTTTTCGTCTTATATTAATATTTTATTGGATTTGAGTTTTATTTCAGTTAATAAACATAGTTTTAGTGCTTGCTAGTGCCTGCACTCCCCCCTGTGCCAGAGCTACTGCTCCTGAATGTATGAATCAATCAATTATGTGACAGTGCGTGACATAAGCTGTGTGTGTGTGTGCTGATAGTGAACATCCTCCCATAATTATGCCAATGCATTGGGTTTTCCTTTCCCACCAGCGACAGGGACATTGATCTAATGAAGCTGCAGGTCCACGTGCCACATCGCACAGGGTTCTTTCAGATCCTTTGACTGAGCTGGAGGCCAGCTAGAACTCCCTACAAACAAACTAACTGATGAGCACTCGTTAGTTACGTGTAAATACACTAAGGTGATATTATCTGCAGAGTGCTTTAATTAGGCAGAAGGAAATATATGCAAAGCCACCAAAATATGAACAAATAAATATCACCAAGTGTTTGAAACGTTATGTTTAAATATGCAAGTGAGACCATATCTAATTAAACATGCAGGAATTTGCATACATTTCCAAAAGTAGGAATCTGAATACTAGATAAAGGCGAGTTAAATATTCTTTATATATATATATATATATATATATTTATTTATTTTTATTTTTTTATTTTTATTTATTTTTTTCACTTCATAACTCAGTCAACAGTCAGGAAAAAAATAAATAAATATAAATTAAATTATATTACTCAGATAACGAACCCCCATCTGTAAATGCCTTCAGTATATAAATAGGAGTTAAATGTGTTTGTCGTATGTGCTACTAAAGTGGTCACAAAGTCTTTTATTCTGTCATTTCCTGTCAGGATGGACCATGACTGGCACGGCAGCAGGAAAAGTGGTCACCGCAGCAGACATAATGAGGATGAGGATGGTGAGAGGATGGGCATTTTTTTACAATATTTGGCAAATGAACCTGACCTACAAACCAATTTTTGATAAGGAAACTGGAGAGTATAAAAAGATTTATAAAAGGTTAACAATATTTACTGTTCAAATGTTTCTTAATGTACAAGTATGTTTACGATGTTAATATTTACAGTTTAGTTTATGATATTATATATTAATATACTACTTTAATATTAATATATTATGTCATTAAAAATAAATGTATAATATAAATATATTTTTTAAATCGGGGTATTATAGTTGACTACTGATATCATACACTAATATCATTAAAAAGTCTCATTACTGCAAATAAAATAAACATTAACTGAAATACAATATAAATAGTGCTGTCCAACAATCGTGATTAATCACATTCAAAATGAAAGTTTTTGTTTACATATGTATTTGTGTACTGTGTATATTTATTATGTGCATGTATATATTAAAAAAAATGCTATGTCTATACGTTGTTTATTTATTTTGTTACATGTAAATAATGTAACAAAATAAATAACTGTGATTAAAGTACATTTACTTAAACAAAATCAAGACATACTGGAGTGTGAATTGTTTCCATGTTGTAAACACTATCAAATATAAACCGGTCGCTATTTAATTCTGTTTTTAGAGTCGGTCTACGTTGGCGTTCCAGTGCCACGGAGCTACAGAAGGAAGCGCAGACATCACAGACACACGTCACATCATTCCCACGACCGCGACAGTCGGGAGAGACACCACAACCGCCACGAACAGCCGAACAGAGAGGAACCATGTGACCCAGATGAAGGAGAGCAGGATTCAAACGAGCTCTCTGACATCAACACCACCAGTGAGCTTCTACAATCTTGAACTCAGTTTTTTTGTCAACTTCTTTTCTTTCACTCAGCAGAGGTATTGCTATTTCTCTCATTAACTAATGTTAACAAACACAACTCGGGATTTTAATATTGCATTAAAAAATGCTGAAATGAATATTAGTAAATGCTGTAGTAGAAGTATCGTTCATTCTTAGCTCATGTTTACTAACGTTGTTAACTAATGAACCTTATTGTAAAATGTTACAAAGAATTTAATGTTTTGTATAATTTACTTAATTTAGTTAACATTTACCCAGTAACATTTACTAAAAAACATGTCTTTTTTATTGTTTTTTCATTTTAAATAACTATAATGCCCTGATACAGTCACTGATATAGGTTTGTTTTTAAATAACATGCATCTTTGCAAATTATTGTTTGAGTGATTGAGGTTTCAGACTTAAATTCTGAGGAGAGAGAGCAAGAGAGGGAGGGATCAGCAAAGCTGGAGGAGGAGAAAAACACTTGTTGGGCCTTTCATGCGTGTGGCATTTTGCCCTGCTTTAGTTTTTAAGAAAAGAGCAACACTGCTGAGAAGAAAAGTTCAAGAGCAAGAGGACACACTCGTAGGGAAGGGGCTTCTAAAATGACGGACGAGCTCAGTTAAAGGGGTTCATCACAAAATCGCTGAAAACATTAGGAAGTGCAAGTGGACATTTCAAATTTTTATTAATAGATCTTTTTCCTTCAATGAAACATTAAACCCTGGACTTTCTGAAGGATGGAGCAGGAACAGCGTAGGTTGACGGGGTCCTTTAGTATTCAGGACTCAATACAGTCGTTGACGTCCAGTCTGGGCTCTCAGAGCACTCAACTGAGCAGCTTCACAGGTACAGTCACAGACGTCATTATCGCCTTACTATTCCTGCCAGTTCTTCTTATTAGCTTTGTCCTGGAGTTTCTTCCTGGAATTGTGGTCAGAGCACACTTGGTTTGGAGTTTGACTCTGCCTTATTACGATTTTGCTGAGTATTAATTAATTTATTTTTTGCTGATCAGCCATCACTGAAGTCACAAGGTTAGTTGATGATTATAAGTCAAAGATATTTTGCCTTGTAACATTATTTTTGTGACATTTATACGTATTTACCCTATATATTACTGTATATAAAACAACACAAAAAATGTGAAGTAAAATATCTGCATTATTTGAAAGAGAATTTTAGGGAAGTGTTTTTCAATTGTCATGGAAAATAATAAAAACTATGTAATTGTCCATGACATTAAATCACATTTCCCCCCAAAATCCACTTTTCTGTAAAGCAAAAATAAAATAAAATAAAATAATGATCAAAATTAATTTTTGTAGATTTAAAGACAAATACTGAATTAAGTAATTTTTTATTGTTTTATATATTAAGAATTATATTATTTCTAATTATAAGAATTATATATTAATATTATTTTAATATTTGAAAATAATGCCAATTACAAATTCAGAAGTAAAGCATTTGCATTACAAGAATTTGAGGGAAAATGTCCTTTAATGTTAATAATGTCGAAGTGCAAAAAATATAAAATGGTCCTAAAATAGGCCTATTTGTAAAGCCAAAAATATTTTATTCTTCTTAATATTTCCTTTTATTTTGATATGCAATACGAGTCACACATCAGGTTTAATGAGTTCATGCAATGCCGCTGGATTGAAGAAAAGTTCAGACCAGTCAGGCCTGATTCTACAACTTACTATAATTATTTTCATCAACCCTTGTTTAAATGTTTATATTATCATAATTTCACATTAAATGCAACATCAAAATCATTAAGTTAATGCATTAACTCTTTTGGAAAGGGATGTTCCTGTAAGTTTTTTTTTTGTTATGCTCTCGGGAATTAAAAACAAGAAAATCAGTGTTCTTTCTCAACCTTTCCTCTAATCAGAAATTATTAAAACTATGACGACACTTCAAACTAATTTTAATAACTAGTGACTCCATCAAAGTTGAATTGATTAACCCGAAGTGATTCAAGTGCGTGAGCTATAAATAATCCGGTGCATTGTACTCTACTCTGCTGTGGCATTCTACTACCTTATGTATTTGTGATTGTTACTTCAGGATTAGAAGGATTACATGAAGAAAAACACCCACGTGCTAATAATCCTGAGGAAAAGCCAGAGATTGAGAGGAAGGTTGTCATGCATGGGCTCACAAACACAGGCTTGCACCATTAGTCTGAACATCAGATGTAATGCACATGATATTAGATTGAGAACAGGTTTTAGTAGCCCAGACTGGAGCTTATGTAATTTGACTTTACCTTATATACAAAGTCGATAAATTTGATTAAGTCTCTACAGGTCTGTTGACGTTAGATATTGATTCTGTTATCATGCATCAGATTAGAGTAAGCCATTTTCACATGCTTGTTTTAAGTTAATCTTCCGAACAATTTCTTTTGATGCTTCCGGATATCGGCTTGATTTATGAAGAGATTTATGCACGTTTATCTTCAAAGGAAGATTGTTAAGATACTTAACTTTAAACAAAGTGATAGATTTGATTAGACGTCATGTTAATGATTGATGCATGACACTGTAGTGTAATCTTAGATCTGAAAGCTCAAGCTTTTGAAATCAAATTCTCATTCTGATTAGATACATGTTTGACTAAGAATGAGGATGGAATCATTGATGGCCTCGGGGGCCTTGCATCGTAATGATCCTGCTCTGTTGTATTCAGATTTCATTTCAAGTGGGTCAGCACAGGGTCAGTTCACACTGAGCCAAAGGCAAAACATAACACCCAGACTTATACGTCATAAAGGCCAATAGGCCTCTGCTTAATGCAAAGAATCAAACTCATTTTTACAATTAGGAGGTGGTGAGCGACAGGCTGTTATTGACCCCTTTTGTATGGACACAGTGTTTATTTGCTTGCTTCTTCATGCTTGCGTTGTTGCTTGTTGCCTGACATCATGCAAACATACACTAGATCGAAAACCAAGCAAATTGTGTGTGTGTGTGTGTGTGTGACAGTGTCACCTGCTGCAGAGAGACTACGTCACATCCTCAGAGAGGAAGATGAGCCCACACCCACCCTGTTCACTGAGATGGACACACTGCAGCATGAGGGTGGAGAGATGGAGTGGAAAGAGTCTGCCAGGTGACACACAAACTCATCACTTCTGAAGCCCTTGTGACATTATTTAAATTATGAAAAACTGTATTTTGATTGATTCCTACAATTTAAGACTTGTCTCTTAAACTTGATGTTAGTGACTTTCAGAATTTTACATTTTATCCAAAATGTCAACTATTGGGGTGCCTCATCTGTGTCTACATGGAATCACTTGGTTCTGTCAATCAGAAACATTACTTTTCATATCACAGCTACAGTATGCTTATGACACTAAACTCTATTAAACTCACTAAACTCGTTCCATCCTGATGATCTAAGGATAGCTGCTCACAGCTTGTCTAACGGAAATTTCTTGCTGGATGAAGGGCTCTCGCCTTTAACTCAATCTGGCAAAGACAGAACTGCTTGTGGTTCCAGCAAACCTGCTTGTGGTTCGTCAAAATGTCGCCATCCGTTATATCACATCAACTATAACTCCTTCAAAAACAGCATGAAACCTTGGCGTTACGATTGATGGTCAGCTGACCTTCTCAGACCACGTTGCTAAAAAGGCTAGATTTGCTTTATACAACTTCAATAAGATCAGGCCCTTTCTTTCTGAACATGCTTCACAGTTCCTTGTTCTACTGTACGTGTACTGCTTTAAGCTAGCTAAGACCTGTTATAGCACTTGCGTATCCTTGCATCATTAGCAAATATTAATAAACACTGCTTACTGTTACTTAATTTATTAGGTAATGTTAACTAATGCGGCCTTATTGTAAAGTGTGACTTAATAAGGACACATTTAAAACCCATAAAACAAAGAGAAGATGTCAAGGTAGGATTTTTAATGTTGCTTCATCTGTGTGTTTCCTCAGGTGGGTTAAGTTTGAGGAGAAGGTGGAGGAGGGTGGCGAGAGGTGGAGCAAACCGCATGTCTCCACACTGTCTCTGCACAGCCTGTTTGAGCTGCGCACCTGTCTGCAGACGGGCTGCATCCTACTGGACCTGGAGGGGTATTCGCTGCCGCAGATAGTGGGTCAGTTCACCGCCTGCCCAGAAAATACTACATAAAGCGCACAGAACAGACCTGAGTTAAATCTTAGACCTTACCTGGAGTTTGAACACCCATCATTCACAAAGTTCCAAAATCCTGCCTATTAATATTCCATTTTATAAACGCACACTAACGTTCAAAAGATTTTATTGGAAAGAAATCAGTGTTTATTCAGCAAGCCTGTGTTAAATGAATCAAAAGAGTCAGAAAAGACATTTCTAATGTTACAAATTATCTCTGTTTCATATAAATGCTGTTTGTTGGAATTTTCTATTCATCAAAGTATAATAATAAAATAAAAAATAAAAAATCCACAAAAATATGAAGCAACAAACTGTTTTCATCATTGATAATAACAGGAAATGTTTCTTAGGCAAAAGCAGATGAGAATATTAGAATGTTTTCTGAAGGATCAAAAATCAGCTTTGCATCACAGAAATAAATAGTATTAGAATATTTATTTTAAACTATAAAAAAATAATTTGCATTATTACTGTTTTCACTTCAATTTTGTTTGCATAAATGCATCCTTAAGCATATGAAACTTTAAAAAAGCATGCATGACTCTTTTAAAGCTTGTTTAATTTGGTTCCATTTGATTACAGTCTCTGTGTTATTTCTCATTTGATTTTTACGAAAATCATAATAATTACAAGATTCAAAGACAGTATGGGCATTGATATAAACTCTACACAGTTAAAATACAAAGCAGCTCAGACCGTTTGATCTTGTAAGAATTTAATGAGAAATGTTTTAGTTCCTATTGCACATTTTGCTAATCTGAGTAGAGTTTGAGACATTGTTGAGATTCTAAAATAGAGAAGACATGCGATTACTGGGATCCGTGCTTCCATATGCTCTATACAGTCTCATTGCTGTCTCATGTCATGTGTGATTTTTGTGAGTATCTCCTGTGTTATTACGGAAATACATTTTTCTGCCTTTAACAGATGAAATCATTGAAAAGCAGCTGCAGGAGGGTCTTATAGCTCCAGAGATCCGTGAGAAGATCAGTTTTGTCCTCTTGCGGAAGCACCGTCACCAGACCAAGAAGCCGATCCACCGCTCACTGGCAGACATCGGAAAATCCAGCCCCTCCAGTGAGTTTCACCGTCTCTCTCCTGTCCGAGAGTTGGTGATGTTCCCAGAATTCCCCGTCTTTCTCTGACACTTTGTCTTTTCAAAACTTCTTTTTCTTGCATTTCCACTTTATTCTTTTGCCTGTCTTCTGCCACCTTGATCGTGTCTTTCTGTGTGTCTGATCTCGGGTCTGCATCAGACCGCAGTCCGAGCCCGAGTCCTCGCTCTGGGTCGGGTTTCCATCGCTCCACTGAGGACCTGCGAGCTCGTCAGAGCGGCGGCCTCAGCAAACTGCGTGAGTCTGGCCTTCTCTTTCTTCTCCCTTGCATAGACTTATCTTACTACAGATCTCTGGACAGACATTCATGTTTTGTTGCTATTCACCAAATCTCATTGAAAATTCAAATTGCTGCCAGCTTGAAGACCCTTTCACCTCACATAGCGTCATTCACACACTAACTGCTTGTAGTTGCACAAGAAGGAGAACAATTTCTGTAAGTAAGCAGCGCATTTCTGCCATTGTTCTGAGGATTAGAGATTATTAGAAAGGTCTTGACTTTAGTTTTTCATTCTTGTTTATGATTTGTTTCTGTACTCTGGTTACTTTAGGACAGAAAAACAACATTTCTTTTCTAAAGAACGAGTTACTTAAAACTATACTATGTATGTATATGAGACTACCTTTTAAAGGGGTCATATGATGTTGTTAAAAAAAATAAAATAAAATGTGTTTTTGGATGCAATGTGTTTCTGCGGTTTGAGGTGAAAAAACCCCCACATTGTTTCACATGTCTTAGATTTTTGTTTGTCCTCTAAGCCCTGCCTCCTGAAACAGGTCAATTTGTACAAAGCTCATCGTTTTAAAAAAAGCAAGGTCTGCTCTGATTGGCTAGCTATCCAGTGCATTATGATTGGCTGAATATTGCATGCATGTGGCAGAAATGTTAAGGCCTTTACTATAATGGTGATGCTGCGTCCCGACACTATCCCACCAGGCAGCGGACGTCCATACGTATAACGTCAGATTGACTTGGACATGACATCGGACAGACGTTGCATTTTGGTTGAAAATGAAAATCAGGGAGACGTCAGTATTTGACTACAATTTGACGTTGACTTAACGTTGGATTTTGGTTACACAACCTAAAAACAACAAAATATCAACATCAGGGGACGTCTGTATTGGATGTCAATTTAACATTGACATTAAACGTTGAATTTGCGTAGAATTTTGGTCACCTGACGTTGCAACCAAAATTTAACCAGATATCAACGTCTTATGACTTTGTGTGCCTGTTGGGTATGATGAATACAACACATTTCAAATGAGGCATTTGTTGCATCCAACGGGGACATCATTACGGATAATCATGACTTACTATTTTTCTACCCGTCGTGTTGCATTGCACCTAATAAACACCATGCCTGCATGTGTTTAGAGAAACGACAAACAACAAGCACTACTGTACCCTTCACTGCTCAAAACTCGCGTTTGACTAGTAAGCAGCAGATTCTTTTAATAAGAAAATATAACTTACTTAAAGGTTGTGAGTCAGAAGTGCCAGACTATCCTTGCCTCACTTTATAGTCTCTGTGCACAGCCAGCATAGGCTAATGTTACTCTTTTTAGTAACTTTAAGTTTTAGGAGTCCGTCCTCCATAAATGCATTGCACACACTCTAATATTTGGGCTGAATTGTTCTGGAACAGTGTTGTGAATACCACTTGGCCACTTATTTCTCATTATGTCCTCTTTTGGAAGCAAAAAGAAAGTAGTTTTACTTTCACAACGACACACTGCATCTCCAGAACATGGCACCCGCAGCAACACTACAGCAAGAATAATAGCTCCGCTTTCTTTCTTTAAATAAACATTTGGGCAAGTCATAACTTTTATAATATTTATATTGTTTTAAAACTTTAATCTTTGCAACTTAAGGGATCTTATCTATGCACAGTTTGTAACACTCCAAAAAGAAAATTGGAAAGCGCATCATATGACCCCTTTAAAAAACAAGATTGCATAAAAGAGCCATTCTAATAAAAACTTCTCAAGCAAATGTGACTTTTAGAAGTTGTGATACGTAAATATTGTAATCATAAAATGATAAAATAAATATCAAAGTGACATGCTATTACCACCTGAGTCTGATGCATAGTTTGTGATTAATTTGTTACTTTATTTGGCTTTGCTTCCGACAGTGAAATCTCATCAACACAGAAATTGCTTCGTAATAATAATGTATCTAATTTTGTTTTTATTTTGGTATTATTTATATTCTGTTATAGTATTTCTTAACATTTTTACTTTGATTTTATTTTTATATTTTCTGTTTTATTTAATTGTAGTTTAAGTTTTAGTAATTTCCATAGTTTCCAGTTTAGCTTTTAGTAATTTTAGTACTTCAGCTTTAAGATATTAAGTTTTATTTTAGATTTAAGTATTTTTATTTTTATTTTAGATTTATGTTTATATATATATTTTTTCTTTTAATAGTGTTAATTTGAGTTTACAGTAACAACACTGATTAAATGAATAATCATTAAAATGTTTCCTTTGTGCTTTTCAGATCCTTCTCAGTGCCGCAGTATGAATGATATTTCCGTCACACCCAGCACTGACCAGGTACCACATTTTTCCATTAGTATTCCTAACACGGTTATAATTTTTAAAAATAAACATACACAGAAAATGCATTTATTCATTAGCAAGAAGTAAATAAGATGATTATAGAAACAAGATCACTGCATCTGGGGTCTTTTCTTATTTATGTGCGTTTATGTAGCAGATTTGATATACATACATCTCAAAATTTATGCATGGTAATATTCCATATGTCACTTAAATGCTGCCAGCGATCGTTGCAGTGTTTTCCATTATTGTAATGAGAGACAAATTCTAAAATGCACAATAAAGTACTTAGTTTTGCCAAAGTATTGGAAGGCGATTGCAGGGCTTCAGTGTTTGTGTGAGGAGGGTTGCTGATACCGCTGCTCTCAGATATCTGGACCTCAGAGTGGGCAAACTCTGAGTCCACTTTAATGAGTTTTTCTGCCAAAAGTGAAACCCGCGGCTCACTTTCATGTGGTCTCTGCTCACAACAGGCTTCGTTTATGCCCTATAGGAGCATGCTGAGATTGAAAGTCAAGAGTCTCTGGGGTGTAAAATGCATGCATTTCACATGCAAAGATAATTCCACTAGGTTTCAGTGTTTGTGTCAGGAGGCTTGCCGATGGTCCACTTTAATGAGTTTTTCTGCTTAGGGTGTACTACCACTAGGCATGGTTGCTGTGAACCGGGCCCAAGTATGATTGTCCCCCCTCCCCACTCCCCCTCTGGCCTACACTCAAACATAGAATTTCTGCATTTGTGCCGGAGCACACTTACATCATTATGGTGCGACGGTTTCAGGATAAACAGGAAGAGCAGTGCTCGTGCTGAACGCGATGGAGTCCATCGCTCTGTTTACTTTGTGAATTGTAATTTGAGTTGTTTGGTCCGCGGTGGTCCACAGCCCTCTTACAGCTTATTGTTAAAAAAAACATTGCACCTCTGCCGTAGACCGAAGCGACCCTTTCTCCGCTATGTCTGTTTTGGAGCGTCGTAAATACGTGACGTCGCGCCCTGTTCCATGTTCCAGCATGGTTAACGCTCACACTACATGTGAACCGTGCCCAAGTCCAACTAAACCGTGCTCTGGCACACCTCTTCCAAGCGGGCTAGGGACGGCTAAACGAACCGTTCCTGGGCACGGTTCGAAGCTGTCACACTAGTCAAACGAACCGCGCTTTGGTGGTCAAACGCATTCGGGCACGGTTCAAACTAGTGTGAGTACACCTGCGGCTCACTTTCATGTGGTCACTGCCTTCAACAGGCTCCTTTTATGCCCTACAGGAGCATGCTGAGATTGAAAGTCAAGAGAATCACACTTAAATACTTTTAGATACAATTAGATTTATTCCAATAGTGCAGTGGAACCTACAGATTTGATGTACATGTATAATGACAGCGAACGATCTGACTATGGGCAAGACAGGGTCGGAGCTTGAGAAAAGAGCTTGTTTACGCATTGCAGAAAGCGAATTGACTCTAAAAGCAGCATTAAAAGATTAAAAGCTGATTTTGCCCGTAAGCACAGACCATTCCACATCCACGTGTTCTTTGAGGCCACCGTTGCCAAACGGCTGTTTTCATTGGTGTGCGTTTGCCTGCTCGGTCTTCCTGCTGCGATTGCATAACTGTATTGATCTGCTATTGGAAAAACCGAGCCGCTTCCCATTTCCATCACATGCCGGCACATCAGACATTGATAACAGAGCTCATTTTCATACTGTTATCAAGTTGTGTGAACACACTTTCCAACGTGGAAATTTCATGACCTACACATCTCAGCGCTTCAGACCATACGGACTAATTAAACCCACTCCATAACTGTATTGTTTTTCCACCCACTAGCTGAAGAATAAGTTCATGAAGAAGATCCCCAGAGATGCCGAGGCGTCTAATGTGTTGATTGGAGAGGTGGATTTTTTAGACAAGCCTTTTGTGGCCTTCGTTCGTCTGGCTCAAGCTGCAACGCTAGGAGGCCTCACTGAAGTCCCTGTGCCAACAAGGTGATCCTCCCACAACAGATTGCATATGTTAATTGGTTGTTTAAAGAGCTCACAGCAGAAATTAAAAGGCAGTCTATGAATTATGTGGTTGTTGAAAAGTTGCTTACAGATAGTAGAATGGCTTACTTATAATTAGTAGATAGTACAGTAAGTGGGCTATTCAGGAACAAACTGATTTGTCTTGCTTTCAAGAAAAAGCTTCTAAGCCTGTGGAAGCCATATTTGTCACATGATCTAGTAAATCATAATCATGACAATGATAACTATAAGATTAAAAAGTTGCAATTAGGATAAAAAAGTCACTTGATGTAATAATCACTTCTATCATAATTATGACTTTTAGATCACTAGTCTTGTTTTCCAGTAAAAGTCCACTTTCCCAAACGAGGAAGTAAAAAATCATGTAGAATGGGAATGGACAATGTACAAATTAAAGAACACAAATACAAAATCTAATTTATATATCAACCAATGCAATATACCAAGTGCAGGGCAACTCCTGCTAATGCAATTTCAATAAGGTGTCCTCGCCTTTTCAGTGCTAGTTCTTCAGTGCTCCAAAAGACAGTTTAAGCTGACTCAAGATGGAGGAAAAAGTTAAGATTTATAACAAGAATTTTACTTTTTTATTTCATTGTTATGTCTTTTTATCTTAGTTCAACTTTTTATGTTCTAATTTTGTATGTAGCCGAAACAAATATATATATATATATATATATATATATACATATATATTACAATAGTATTGCAATCAATTTATTTCTGGATATATATTTGTGCTGGAAAACAAATATCTTTGCAATGTGGTCAGAGTAAAGTGGCGTTTATAATTTAACAAATGACATTGATTTATTATACAGAAAGGAGGCATTTTAAATGCATATTTGGCTGAATTTTTGAATAAATGCTGTGTGATTATTCCAGGTTTCTCTTTGTGCTGCTCGGTCCCAATGGCAAAACCAAATCCTACAATGAGATTGGTCGGGCCATGGCTACACTCATGGTTGATGATGTAAGAGGGAAATATCATCTATTCAGAACCTTGAAATGAAGCGTCATCACAGTATTTGCTAACAGATCTCTTTGTATCTGCAGCTGTTCAGTGACGTGGCCTATAAAGCCAGAGACCGTGAGGACTTGATTGCTGGGATTGACGAGTTTCTGGATGAGGTGATCGTTCTTCCTCCTGGAGAATGGGACCCTAAGATCCGCATCGAACCCCCGAAGAAACTGCCTTCAGCAGAGATGAGGTATTAAATCACAAATCAACACTACCATTCAAAAGATTGGGGTCAGTAGATTTTTTTTAAAAGAAATGAATACTTTTAAAGGTGCTTTATGTAGAATTTACTAGGTATTGCAGTCTAAATTTAAAATATTGGAGAGGGTTTTTTTTCACCTTGCCAATCCTCCTCGGACTTGACACACACAGGTTGCCAGATTGACGACACCAATAGGAACAAGCTCACATGAAAGTAATGAAATGCAATGTATTTTCCTGTAACTGGCAACCCGGGGTGCCAAAATACAGTTGAGTACACTGGCAGTGGACAAACACAGAGAGAAACTGAATGTAGCTTTTTGTTTGTTTGTTTTTCAGATAAACAAGTATGTTAACATGTTTCTTGAACATCTGCAATCATATTATGGTATTTTTATGCTTTACTAGAGTCAAAAACTTACATGCAGCACCTTTAATTAATCTATAATGCATTACACAAAAGTGACAGTTGAGGCATTTGTAATGTTAGAAAAGAGTTTATAAACAATAATATAATGTGTCAGCAGCACAGCTGATAATAATCAGAAATGTTTTTTGAGGACAATTGAAGTTAGATCCACACGGTTTATGATTTGTCTAGCCTCTTGTGCTCTACATTGTCATTTCTGTTCAAATGTTCTATTTATTTATTAATATATTATTATTAACTTTTTAATTTTTTATTTATTTATTGTCATTATTATTTGTAAATATATATATATATATAAATTATTTTAAACAGTCTCTTATGCGTTTATTGTTTACTTGTATGTTATATATAAGGAAAATCAATAAAAACAAAACGAAAAATAAATAAAAAATGTTTTTGAGCACCAAATCACTTTCAGAAGGTTCATGTGACACTGGTGACTGGATTAATGATGCTTGTACTTTAGTATATGCAAATTTTTTAACTTTAGTATTATGTTTACATGCAGTTTAAATGCTGCATTATTAAAATCTAAAACGTGTACTTCATGTGGTAGCATCTAAATTAACTGGTAAGTAAAAAAATGATTTAGTGTTGATTCAGTTATTACCTTTTAACTGGTTTAAGGTGTGAAAATGACAAATGTGCAGGTAGCACAGGTTATTGTGTTTGTTTTTGCAGGAAGTCTGTTTTCTCTCTGAACGAGCTGGGCCAGCCGAATGGGAACACTGGAGGAGGTCCGGTGTCTGCAGAAGACGAGGAAATGCCAGCTCCACATGAACTAGGAGAGGAGCTGAAATTCACTGGCCGGTAACATCCACTGGACCTGCTGAACTTCTGTTTAGAGTTTCAGAATAGATGTACACAATGTCTGAGACCATTTCTGTTTGTGTAGTTTTTGTGGTGGACTGTGGCTGGACATCAAGCGTAAAGTGCCCTGGGTTCTTAGTGACTTCTACGAGGGCTTCCACATCCAGTCGATCTCTACGGTGCTCTTCATTTACCTGGGCTGCATCACCAATGCTATCACCTTTGGAGGACTACTGGGGGACGCAACCGACAACTACCAAGTAATTCACCACGTATACACTAATGTTTTCCGTGGGAGGTGCTGATATCTAAAGAGCTGATATAATACCATTGTTTAGTTAAATTCAGGATAATGTTCAATACAAACAAATATGAAGCAGTTAACTGGCAGTTAAAAAAGTAAACTTAAAAAAGTTAAAAAAGTAAACTCTTTTTTTTTTTTTTGCATGTGTCTCATTGACATCCAGGGTGTGATGGAAAGCTTTTTGGGCACAGCTTTGGCCGGCGCGGTCTTCTGCTTCTTCGGCGGTCAACCCCTCATCATCCTCAGCTCTACAGGACCCATACTGATCTTTGAAAAGCTGCTGTATGAATTCAGCATGTGAGCGGGGCAATGTAAAACGCATGTAAAAAAAAAAAAAAAAAACCTCACTGAATTGAGTCAGCGGTCTTGTGTTGAGTTTGATTCTTGGTTGTCGTCTGAGTTCAGAAACAATGACATCGACTACATGGAGATCCGGCTCTGGATCGGTCTGCACTCCTGTCTTCAGTGTCTGATCCTAGTGGCCACAGACGCCAGCTACATCATCAAATACATGACACGCTTCACCGAGGAGGGCTTCTCCAGCCTGATCTCCTTCATCTTCATCTCTGACGCCCTTAAGAAAATGATGAGTATCTTCAATTATTACCCCATCAATCGAGACTTCAAGCCAGAGTACATCACCAGCTACAGGTGTGACTGCCAGCCTCCTGATCAAGGTGAGTCTGAACCCTCTTTACTTTTTTAATCTGTATACGTTTACTTTCTATTTGCTTTTTGTGAATGATTCATCAGTGCATGTTATTCCAAGAGTTGTTTTTATTTCTATTATTATTTGATCATTTTTATTCACAATGATATTTGTTGTTAATAAACAATGATTTATTTAAATGTAATTGAATATAAATAATTAAATACAACTATAAACATATGTAATTATTATTTTTAATATTATCAATAATAATAATAAGAAGAATATTTATCAATTTTAGTACAATAATAAATATTATTACAGATATTTTGATAATAACAATTTAAATAAAAAACAATAACTTTTTAAAGGTATTTTGTTAGATTTTTGCCTTTGGTGAAAAGATCTTATATATTATAGATATCTGATATTATATAATAGTTTGTCATATTAATTTTTAAACTTTTTTTTTTAATTAAAAATATCTGTAGCTATTTAGTTTTTTATCTCCATAGATGACTGCAATATGACACAAAATATTGACTGAATTTAAATAAAATGTAATCAAAATATAACAAAGAAAATTATTATTATTATTATTATTATTATTAGTGATTATGATAAGTTTTTCACATTTTTTTGTCTTTTGATGAGAATATTCTTTACACGTTGTCATTTATTTTCTTGTCTTACTAATTTATCTTTGTTTAATTCATAATCTTTTTAGCTTTTAAAATTGGCATTACATTTTGGTCGACCAAAATGACTGCAATTAATAATTTTTCTAATCTTCACAAAAGACTGCAATCCTGCTTTCAGCCACTATTCACAACCAAGATAAAATCAAGACAAAATATTTAAAACATATATAAATAACGAAAAAGTTTTTCCATCCTTGACCTTTTTTTTTCTCCTTTTTTCTTTTTCTTTGGTTTTGGATGACATATTGGTTTGTTAACATATGACCACTGCAACTTATATGTATCATATTTGTTTTTGTCGCCCAAACTGAATTTGGCTGCTGACTGGAGTAAGTATCAGCTTCTACCATGTTGGCATCTGTATAAGATGTTTTCGATATCTTATTTTGGAAATGAAAGTATTTCTTGCCAATTAACACAAACATAGCTAACAGCGCTTGTTGCTCTTCTGTTGTAGTGTCTTCACTGGTTCTTAACGCTTCCTCTCCATTAGATCTAGAAAACATCTCTGATTACTCCATGGTGAGCTGCAGATGTCAGGTATTTCAGAAGACTGCGTTTAACGTCAGGCTTTCCATTAACTTGTAGCTCTTTGTGTTTCTGCCCACACTTGATCTCACTCCTCGGCTCAGTTCAACTTCTCGGCTCTTGACTGGAATCAGCTGAGTAAGAAAGAGTGCTTGAGCTTCGGTGGTTCCCTGCTGGGCAAATCCTGCAAATACGTGCCTGATCTAGCCATGCTGTCTTTCATCCTGTTCTTCGGCACGTACTCCATGACCATCTCTCTCAAGAAGTTCAAGGCCAGCCGTTACTTTCCCACAAAGGTTGGAAAACTGTATTTTTCTTGCATGTCAGCACACTACCACGTGGAGACGGTATTCTTCTCCCGGTCTGTATTGTATTTATCGCTGTCCCCCAACTATTCTGCTTGTTTCTTGTTTTTCTCCAAGTGTCGCACCTTCATAGCAGATTTTTCTATAATTGTATCCATCCTGGTCTTCTGTGCTCTGGATTATTTGATGTCCTTGGATACTCCTAAACTGCATGTGCCCACCCAGATAAAGGTCCAGCATGTGTCATCTTCTCTGTCTTTGTTGTACCATAAACTTGCCTTTTTAAACTGGTTATATCTGAATAAAATGCTGCTTTCAAGTCATCTTTGGGTGTAAGAGAAAAGCGCACGGGTGGCACCAAGAGATTGTATAAAGTGGCAAATTCTGGATTTTCTTTTTATATTCACATTTTATTAATAGCCTTCAACTTATTAAAAAATAAGCCTAATAATAATTAATAATAATAATTAGTAATATAAATGTTTTCATGATATATGATTATAAGAATGTTTCTTAATGGAAATGTATATCTTTACATTTTGTTTGTATGCATTTTATTTTATTTTAACTTTTTAATAAAATATTATTTAATAATATTTAATAGTGGTAAATGGTTTTGTTAAATGCAATATTATGAAATATTGAATCAGAAATTTGTACAGCACCTTTAAAGCCATTTAAGTGTCTCACAGAACAGTAAATATAATAAATGAACAACATGTTCAAAGATAGAGAAAATCTATCTAAAGTAGATTTTTATTATTATTAATCATGATTAATGGCATCCAGAATAAAAGTTTTATGTTGATATAATGTATGTGTGTGTGCTGTGTAAAAAAACAAACTTTTATTTTGGATGCCATTAATTGTGATTAATTTGTTTGACAGCACTAATAATAATTGAAATATGCACATACACGTCTAATAATTTCATTTAAACATTCAGTTTGCAAATTTCATGTAAATACAAGAAACAAATAAAATTCACATTGTATTAAAAAATTAATTATGTATTTGCTTCTGCTTACAAATACTATATAACAGATTCCCAGAACGACTTGAAGGCATCAAACATGTTACTACTGCGTTTTTCAAATCCACCGGCCTTTTCTCTAAAGCCTCTGATCTTCTCTTGTTCTCTAGTTTTCTCCATCTTTATCTTTCCTCTTTTTCTGTAAATGTGCAGCTTCGGAAACTCATCAGTGATTTTGCAATCTTCACCTCAATCATGACATTTGTTGGTCTTGATATGTTAATGGGGCTTAAAACACCTAAACTGATTGTGCCAACTGAATTTAAGGTACGTAGTGCTACAGATTCTCCCGACTGCATCTGTTTTAGCTTTTTTCATCATGATTATATACTAACATCACATTCATCCACTATGATTTACTAAACCCAGCGTGTGAATTCAGTGACTCTTTCCTCTGCTGTGCTTCATCCGCGTTGTTGTGTCTGTGCAGCCGACGCGGCCGGATCGAGGCTGGATCGTCATGCCCTTTGGGAAGAACCCGTGGTGGATGTGTGTGGCCAGTTTTGTCCCTGCTCTGCTGGTCACCATCCTCATCTTTATGGATCAGCAGATCACGGCTGTCATCGTCAACAGAAAAGAAAACAAACTGAAGGTGCTGAACGTCACTTTTGAAAGTCACTAGCAGCTCTCTTTTTCACACTTCAGCAAGCACCCAAAACACCCTGGCAAAACTAAAACATGATATTTTATAACTCCATTTGCTTTATTTTCCATATGCTAAATATCTTATCTTATTTTAAACCTAAAATAGGCTTTTTTTTACTCTAAAATATTGCAAAACAATGCCAAAAAAAAATCTTAAATAGGCTTTGTTGTCTCTATGGAAAATTACTTTATTTTATGTCATTTTATTATTTTATTTTAATTTTGAAATATGACTTCGAGTTTATGTGAGGAAAAACAACTTAAATAAAAAATGTGTTTTTGTGTGTGTGTGTGTATATATATATATATCCAAAATAAGTTTTAGTTTAGATAATAAATGTGAGTGTACTGTGTATATTTATTATGTATATAAAAAACACATACACATGTGTATATTTAAGGGAAATATGTTGTTTTTATATTAAACATATTTATGCATAATATAAAATATAATTATATATTAAATATAAATTAAATATAATTATAATTATATTATATATATTTATATATAATTAATATATATTTATATAAATATATATACATTTTAATATTTTCAAGATATATACTGTATGTGTTTACATTTATATATACATAATATATATTCACAGTACACACACATACATATATTGTGTAAACAAACTTTTATTTTGGATGCGATTAATCATGAATAATTGTATGACAGCACTATTTCATATATTAAATGTATTTACGTATAATATAAATTATATTTATATAAATATAGGTATGTAAATATATGTATTGTATGTGTGTGTATTCATATATACTGTTACAACCCGTGGCTCAAAGGGAAGCAACAAAAAAGGGACGCACGGAAACAGGGAACGGGATTGGAAAAGGTTTTATTAAATTTAAACATAATTCTCTATAACGAAAAGAAAATGAAAAAAAAAAAACAAAATATAATAATGTTCCTGCATTCGTCAGAGTCAGTGTGTAGTGTAAGGTGCCTGGATGCAACATTGTAATATACTGTTGGTGCAGTGTAAAAGGTGTTGGAAAGTAACCAAAACTAAACTAAGCCAAAATTCCTCCAACACGGAGGAAAATATATAGTATATATAATATATAGTAAAAATATATTTTAATTATTATTATATATATATATATATATATATATATATTATTATAATAATTCACATGTTATTAAAATAACATGCATTATACCTTCGCCGCACTATTGGATTTTTGTTGTTGGGCCAGTTGGGTGGACATTAGCCGTCAATGGTCAAGGATGTCTTGATTTTTTACAGACAGTTGTTGAACAAGAATTTTCTATTCACATGAACAAGATGTCACCGTCATGATCTGCAGTCATTGAAAATGAGGTGCAACCACTGCATTTTAATCACAATCCCCCAAAAATATGCTGCATGTAGAATGAGCAGCCTTTGACATAAATCAGAATCTGAATCAGAAAAAAATCTGAATCAGAAACATGATTATGCTACTTAGAACTGTAACACAGACTCAGGGAGGTACGGATCCATTTGCCAGGCTTTATTAGAACTTGTCAACAAGCCAAAATAATCACCAGTCAACGGAAACAATGTAGATAATCCAACAGACAGAGTTATACACAGGCACAGGTCACAATGGCAGGCAGCGAGAATCAGAATGAGAATAAACAGTCCAGGGTCATACACGGGAAATCCAA
>JAUCMU010000074.1:686337-709170 GCA_032275025.1 Enteromius treurensis
TTAAGACATTAACTTGTAAGCACAAAACACAAGATACTTCTCTTTTCAATTATACATATGGCTTTATTGGATAAACCAAGGTTGCTGATTGGCTGAAAGTAAGTCGTCGTGGAAGTCTTGGGAGTCGATGATTGGGCGGTGGCTAAAGGAGAAGCTAGTCGCGATCCGTGTCGGTCTTGGAGACCCGGCAGGCACTACTTAACTTAAACAAACTCTCACGGAAAGAAAAGAAAGTAAAGAAATAAGTAACGAGACTAGACTGTTTTCTGCATCGTGATAGGCAGCAGCAGGCATGCATGCTGGAGAACGTGGTACGGCTAAAAGCAAAGCTGTGTAGACTAAGAGCATAGTGTGAATAGTGTCTTGAGCTTTTAAACTAATCTTTGAACACATCCCAAAATCATGTTTTAACCAATAAAAAATCATTCTAGCTGAGGGTGTTGTGAGATTTCTCCTCCCAAGTCATAAATCCAAATGTTTACTTATCAGTCACATGGTCTGAATTGTTTTTTTTTTTTTTTATAATTTTAGCCATGATTTCTATAACATGAATATGATACATATGACTAAGAATTGGTGGAAAGAAACATTTCAAGCAAGAAAATTGACGCAAAACCATACTAAACACGGATATTAAACTAAAAGCCATTCAGTAGTTATTCAAAATACATATACATTGAGTGATTAACACATAATAATAGTTCAAGGTGTGGATTACATGTAATCAGTGATTTAAGTCCGGTTCAGTGTATTTTCAGCCTGAATAGGCATGAAAATGCAGTTTTGTGAAACGTGAGTTCAGTTTTGGTCAAAACCAGAGGTTAAAGGTCTCATCGGGTATTTCAGTCTGGTCCTGAGATGGGGGGATGGAGATCCATCCAACAAAACCTTTAATTATATCACCCATGTAATGATTATGACGTCCTATGTCTTTTACCATTATCTTGGTTATTTACTCAATATTGACAATCTCCTGTCTGAGTTGGGATTCTCAATAAGTGTTCTTTTAATCAACATTTCTCCTCTATCTGTGGCTCACAATTCTCTAATCTTTCTTATTCTAGTCTGGCAAATGAGCGGCATAGCTCTTTCTCATTTGTTACAATAAATCCTACTGATGTTCAGCAGGCAGTTTCTGAATTAAAGTCTGGTAATGCTGAACCTGATGGCCTTGAGATCAAGAAGCTTGCTTCGCATTTCCTTTACCAGATTTATTTAATCTATCATTATCCACCTGTGTGGTCCCATCAATGTGGAAGTCTGCCAGAGTAACGCCTATATATAAGGATGGCAATGCACTTGATCCTAATAACTACAGACCAATTTCTATCATTAGTAGTGTAGCAAAAGTATTCGAAAAAATAATATTAAAACAATTATTTAAATATGTTAACGATTTTGCTATTTTGTCACCTAACCAATCTGGTTTCAGGCCAAATTTTTCTACATCCACTGCTCTTTTAAAATTTACAAACGACGTTTCATCTGCTATTGACAATAATATAATCTACTGGCGCAATACTTATAGATCTTTCTAAGGCCATTATCTGCTTCTCGATAAATTACAAGCAATGGGCCTCTCTAAAGACTCTCTTCTTTGGTTCAACTCTTCACTGTAGACGTCAGCGTGTGTGTTTGGTTGTACTGTACATCTCAGTCCGTGATAATGGAGAAAGGTGTCCCCCAAGGTTCTTCCCAGGGGCCTCTTCTTTTTTCTTTATTTATAAATGATCTTCCACAAATCTGTTTAGATTGCAGTTTTCATCTGTATGCTGATGATACAGTGATATACTCATTTAAAGTCCTGGTCTCTAAGACTCAATCTTTACTACAATCTAACTTCAAAACTATTTAACGCTGGTTCCAGTCCAAACATGTATTATTAAATAAGAAAAAAAATCATATAGCATGCCGTTGCCTACTAGATCAGCTTCCTTGAACCAAAGTAATAATCTTTCACTAAAATTCTTAGACGACTCTCCACTTGAACAAGTTGCTGAATTTAAATGAAAACACTGCTTTTCACATATTTGTGAGCAAAGTATTGCTGTAAATGTTTTCCTTAGGTGTGTATATGTATATTATGTGCATATGCATATGTGTATGGGCTATATATTGTCATGCTTCCTACTTACGTACACATATGTGTTTTCTCATGTATTTGTTTTCAATAATGAGTATTTTGGATGGGTGGAGCGGCTGAGGTGGAATGAGGGAGAGTTTTGACGAGTGTGAAAGTACACGTGTTGTACTGTTTTTGTTCTATGTTTTGAGGACCCCCTCGAAAACGAGATGTTTCATCTCAAGGGGCTATCCTCCTAGTCCTAACACCATTAAATTTAATAATTTCATTTTTTTAATAGATTTATTTATTTTTATATATATATATATATATATTTAGATTAGAACAAATTAATTTAAATCTACTAAGGGAAATACGCTGTAAAGATATTGATCAAATCCTAAATTTATATAAAAAACATTTCCTAAATCCTTCTCCATGAATGGCCTCTTGACGTCGCGCGCACGTCCACGCATGTGACGTCACGTGCATTCACACGCTCCGATTTGACGGGAATGACTCGACTTCCGGTCGAGGAACAACACAAGAGACTTCCCTGCGGCAGCGGAGCGCAGAAACACAATAACAAAGCCATGGGAGAGATGTCCGGCTTCGAGAACAGACTGCAGTCGTACTCTTCCACACAGCTGCACGAACTGCTGGAGGACGACGACAAGCTCCGGAGGATGGTCCGGGAGATGGAGGAGGTGGGTTTAATCCCGGAACATGATGGAGTTTCAGCTGACGGAGACTGTTGATCAGCTGCTCGAGCTCTCATAGCACGGCTGCTTTCGTGGTTTGCGGTATTTTGTGACAGGGATCTTTCAGCTTTGACTACAGCAGTGTTGGTTTATTGGGAAGAGTTGTTGACTGAAGGAGTGGCTGGATGGAGAGAACGAAAGTGTCAGACTAAAGAGTAAAGGCAATAAAGACAAAAACATCAGTGTGAAATAAAGACCGCTTAGTTGAGACGGTTTACTTCTGTCAACCAGTTATTTACGATATATAGCAATATTGTTAATACCTCAAAATGATTGATTATTAAAGTTTCGTATATTTTTTTTTATCCATTACCTTTCACAAAAAGTGTAAAAAAAAATTAAAAAAATTATCATACAGTAGTTGTAATATAAAAAAGGTAGTGTACTATAATATTAAATAAATAGATTTATTACAGCTTATTTAGTGCTTAAATTTATTTAGATGTATTAATATTTTTGTCAGAAAATGTGACCCCATTCTTTATATATATATATATATATATATATATATATATATACACACACATACATACATATGTCAAATTAACTTAAATGTATTGATTTAATTTATTTATTAAGCCATTTGTGTTTATATTTTTGGCCCTTTTTATGCTTTATGTTCTTATGTTTATATATTTAAATATATGTGTTTTATTACATTTTTACTGCTGTCATGTGATTAATGGCATCCGGAAGTTTTGAATGTGTGTGCACTGTTTATATTTATTATGCATATACACTACCGTTCAAAACTTTGGGGTCAGTAAGACATTTAATGGTTTTTAAAGATGTTTCTTCTGCTCATCAAGGCTGCATTTATTAGATTAAAAATCTAGAAAAACACAATATTGTGAAATATTATTTCAATTTAAAATAACTGTTTTCTGTGTGAATATATTTTCAAATGTAATTTATTCCTGTGATAGAAAGCATCATTATTCCAGTCTTCAGTGTCACATGATCCTTTCAGAAATAATTCTAATACGCTGATTTATTACTAGAATGGTCAATGTTGGAAACAGTTGTGCAGCCAAATATATTTTTGGGAACCTGTGATTTTTTTTTTTTTTTTTTCTTTTTTCCTCCTCAAGATTCCTTGATGAATATCAATTAAAAACAACATAATTTTTTACCAAATATAAAATATTTCTAAAATGTAAATCTATGCTGTGACTTTTTTTGTTCATTTTATAGATCCTTTGTTAATAAAAGTATTCATTTCTTTCAAGGAAGAAATGAAGAAATCTTTTGAACAGTAGTGTAACAGTTGTTCTGAACATTATTATCCATTTTAAATAAATACTTGTCTTTTTAATATTTTAATGATCAAAGAAACCTAAAAAAAACTATTAAGCAGCTCAACGTTTCCAACACTGATAATAAAACATCAGGATATTAGAAGGATTTCTGAAAGGATCATGTGACCCTGAAGAATGGAGTAATTATGCTTTCTATCACAGGAATAAATTTCATTTTAAAATATATTCACAAAGAAAACAGTTATTTTAAATTAAAATAATATTTCACAATATTACCGTTTTTTTTTTAGATTTTTAATCTAATAAATGCAGCCTTGATGAGCATAACAGACATCTTTAAAAACCATTAAATATCTTACTGACCCCAAATTATTGAATGGCAGTGTATATAAATACACCATATATTTTGAAAATGTTTACATTTATATGTATATAGAATATATAAATGTAACATTTTACATGAATATATTCATGCATGTGTGTTATGAATATAAACACAGTACACACACATATTACACAAAAATGTACGCAAAAACTTATTTTGGATGAGATTAATCATTTGACAGCACTAGAAGTTTTATTAAAATACACGTAGTATTAAATTATATTGTTTTATTAAATTATATTAGGTACTTTAAGATGGTATAATTGTCTATTTTAAAACATTTTATAATTTATATTCTATCTTTGCTCCGCTGAGTAGCTGAAAAGACCCTTGAAGTTTTTGTTAATGACTCTGTGTTGTTGTCACAGATGCAGGACATGCAGCAGAATAAAGAGCTGACGATCGCCAGCAACCGCAGCCTGGCCGAGCAGAACCTGAGCCTGCAGCCTGAGATGGACCATCAGAAGATCCAGCTGACCAAACGCTACTGCTGTTTACAAGATCTGCATGAGTCCTACCAGCTCCGCAAATCCACGCTAGGTCAGATATTAACTTACCTGACTCACACTCAAACCATTTCACAGATGCCTGTTGGGTTTTCAAATGAGAAACCAATATATTAAGTGCTGCCAGGGTTTTTTCTTTATATTCATACATATATATATATAAATAGACTGTTTGTATATATATATATAGTTTGACCAATAGTGTGCAGGCATTGTACATAATCAACCAATTGTGGCATGCGAGGATCTACAGAGAAAGTCAAAACAATGCAAATAGATTGATATAAAAGGTATGAGGACTATAGAGAGAACGTAAACATGAAAACAAAACCAAAACCCATGCATTTTAGGCAGATCTCAGCTTATTTAAATACATTGAGCAAAAGTGATGAAGAAAGCATGACCCAAGTATCCAAATGCTATGTAAATATTCCAGTGTAGAAGCAACCACAAAAGAGCACATCTTTCTTTTATCCAAACCTTTTATTGTCTTCCTTCTTTTGTTTAAAACAGCATCCTGGTAAACCTGTTTGGTCACATAATGCTTCCTCTTTATTCCGGTTGCAGCTGGTCCTGATCAAATCTGAGCCTAAATATCAGTGTTATGTGGGCTGCGTTTTGTGCTCTATATTTATCCACGATTTATTTTGAGAAAGTTTTTATCTTGTGTTGTCAGCGTAATGATTTAGCTGAGCAGACGGTTTGAAAGTGAGTTTATCAGGGTCAGTAGGACAGCTCAGAATAACACTGATACACAAAAGACTGCTTGAATAATTCCCAAAAGAAACTCTACACTGATTTGAAGCTATCCACACTATGTTAAACACTCCCTCTATTATTAGACCTGTGCTCTTCATGGGTTTGTTTGGTTTGGTTACTATCTGATACAGCGTAGACAAACAGACAATCCAAGATAAAAAAAAAAAGAGTGTTTCTTCATGGGAACAGATTTGGTAAATGTAGCACTACTTGCTCACTTCTTTTTTTTTTTTTAAATAGGTAGCAGTTCACTAGACACATTATTGGCTCTCTTGCAAACCGAGGGAGCCAAGATCGAAGAAGAAACAGAGGTAACAACCTTTTCCACATTTTTAGAAGTCCATAACATTGATTTCCACACACTGTTAAGCTCCTCCCATGTTTTTTTAATAGAACATGGCGGATTCATTCTTGGATGGTTCCTTACCTCTGGACAGCTTCATCGATGACTACCAGAGCAAGAGGAAGCTGGCACATCTGAGGCGTGTGAAGATCGATAAGCTACAGGAGATGGTGCTGAAGGGTGTTCATCTTCCTCAGGGTTCCTCTACTGATCCTTCTCAACCTCAGGAGACCCACAACTCCACTGCACCTTTCCAAAGGTTAGCTAACGGTTCTCCAGCTCACCTAAGACCAGCACCAACATCTCAACCATCAGCGATGCCTTACAACCCTCAGAGGATCGGTGCTCCTCAGCCAAGCATGGTGCCATCTTATTCATGTCCATACCCACAAGCACTCCCTCAAGGGCCTGGCGCTGGTCTTCCTCCGCGGGCAGGTTTTATAATGCAATGATGTTCTTCAGCCTGAACCTTTCCGATAGAATGTGAAATGTCATTTTCCTCCCTTTTTCTTTAGATGCACTTTGATCGTAAACAGGTTTGGGTTTCTGCAGGTCCACAAAGAATCTGTGCCCACAGATGTTTTCAGCTCATTCTGTGCCACTTGTATGTATTGTATCTTGGTATGAATTATTTCTTTTTCATAGGTTCAATACAGAAAATGCAGAAAGGTCTACAGATTTCTTGTGGACCTGTCAGTTGGTTAACAATATATTAATTCCAGTTTGTTTGCATAACCTAAAATGCTGTAAGATGCATTAAGATTATGATTCAGAATCAAGCGTTTTAACCAGGAAAGTAGTGTAAGTGACGTCTAAACAATGGGGGTAAATATCCTAATTTAACTGAAAATGTTAAAATAGGTTCTTATGCACATGTAAGACGACTTAACTGTGTAATTTTATATTTTATGTGGAAACCTTCCTATTGTCACTGTAACAACAACAGACGATATTGGCATTTTGGACTTCTGGTTTAAAAACTGACCAAAGATGCACTCCAGCTGTTCCACGAGCGCTCCATTAAGCGGTTTTGAATTTAGTGGCTTTGTTGGACCTCAATTTGATTTAATTTAAACATGAAATGAAATGTGGCATTAACAGACCAGCCTGACAGTAAAGGCCCTTTCACACGGGACGCCGTTTTTTTGCAGTTAAGGCAGTGCTGGCGTCGCGGCCTACCATAGACTCCCATTCATGGAATGTTCAGAGGAGCAAAGACTCTTCAGACTCAAATGTAAACACACTGGAATCAATCAGACTTCCCTTCTATGCACTATTTCTAACCCATTCAAACTCATATAAGCTTCCACTCTATCTAATACTATTTCTAATCTATCTAAATCATGCTAATAACTCTGCTAACCATGCTAGCAACATGCTATTTATAATAGAAACATGCTAATAACACGCTAATCAGGCTATAAACATGGTAACAACATTCTAGTAACATGCTGATCATCCTAAAAACATGCTAATCATGTTAGAAACATGCTGGTCACTTGGTAATCATGCTAGTACCATGCTAATAATGCAAGAAACATGCTAGTCACTTGATAATCATGTTAACAACATGCTAATGAAGTTAAAAACATTTTGGCAACATACTAGAAACGTGATAATCATGCTAGTAACATGCTAATCATTCAAAAAAACATGCTACTGACATGCTAGTCACATTTCCTAATCATGCTATAAACATGCTAGCAATATGCTAGTCACTTGGTAATCATGCTAGAAACATGTTATCAACATCTATCTAACCTATATACATTTTTAAACTTAAGAATTTTACAACTGCTTTACATTTTCAGGCTAGGCTTTTTCAAGCCAACCTAAAGTTTGTCGATGAACTTTTTTAAATTTAGTTAGTATTATAATTATGGATATCTCTGAAATGTTGATAGTACAGCTTTTCAACACTCCGACATGCTCTCTTGTAAAATGTTCCATGATTGGTGGTTAATGTTCTCTGATTGGTCGAAACGGACACGACTGCCACTGCCGCTCACAAAAAGACAAAATATTTGTATCTTTGGCGGTGCCTGCTACGATGCACTCGCGACTGCCGCGTCCCATGTGAAAGGGCTTTAAGTCTACTGTAGAAAGACTTTCTTAGTGTTAGTAAACAGTTTAATTATCCTAAACTGAATCCAACTATCCTTAAACACCTACCATATTAAACATAATATAAATAGTATATTATTCAAGTAATTAGAACCCTGTTTACAACCTGACAGATATGTAAAGCGCTCTATTTTGGCACTGTATTTCTGATTAAATCTGTCTTTGCAGAGAAGTGCAGGTACTTTGATGTAAAAACTTTCATGCCGGGTTGTGACAATTCTTGTGCACGTTTTATATGAAGGATGTTATTATGCAAGTCTGTAAAGCTAGAGAGTAAAGTCACTTACTGTATACTGATGTAAGTACAGGTTAAAAGAAATCAAATGTGCCTTGCAACAGAACAAACAAACAAGTGACGATTAATGAAGAAAGCATTTAATCACGTCGTCGCTGTGCTTTGATAAATCTTCGAAGCCATCTACAACTTTCTGTTTCTGAAGATAAGTTATGGTGCAGAATCCTTCTGAACTGTTATCTGTAGTGTGGTAACCTGTAACACTCCTTATGTAAAGTACTGTACATTGTAGCTGTTTGATTAGTGGCTATCGGTGACTAGATTTTTTTTAATGCTGATTAATAAACGCCTAAAAGTGAAATGTCAACATTTATTGCAGGAGTTACAGAGTGATATCACACTTCTTCTTCTTCCTCTTCACCTTCTCCTTGGGGAGTGTCGACTCCCACCTCTTCGTAATCTTTCTCGAGAGCGGCTAAATCTTCACGGGCCTCTATAAACTCGCCCTCCTCCATACCTTCTCCAACGTACCAGTGCACAAAGGCTCTCTTTGCATACATCAGATCAAACTTGTGGTCCAGGCGAGCCCAGGCCTCAGCGATGGCTGTGGTGTTGCTCAACATGCACACTGCCCGTTGAACTTTGGCCAGATCTCCTCCTGGAACCACAGTCGGCGGTTGGTAGTTGATACCGACCTGAATACAGTAAACATGAAACCCACATGCAAATGCATACAAACATTACTATTATTTGCTATGTTACATGTTGTACTCGTTTCCTATATATTGCTGTGTTGTGTACAATCCAATGTAGAACACAAAAGACGCAGGCTGACCTTGAACCCTGTGGGACACCAGTCAACAAACTGAATGGTCCTCTTGGTCTTTATGCTTCCAATGGCCGCATTGACATCCTTCGGAACCACGTCTCCACGGTACAGCATACAGCAAGCCATGTACTTCCCGTGCCGAGGGTCACACTTTACCATCTGATTGGCTGGCTCAAAGCAGGCATTGGTGATTTCTATGACGGACAGCTGCTCGTGGTACGCCTTCTCGGCGGAGATCACCGGGGCGTATGTGACCAGGGGGAAGTGGATGCGAGGGTACGGCACCAGGTTGGTTTGGAACTCTGCCAGATCGACGTTGAGAGCTCCGTCGAAGCGCAGGGAGGCGGTGATCGATGACACGATCTGGCCAATGAGGCGGTTGAGGTTGGTGTATGTGGGCCGCTCTATGTCCAGGTTGTTTCGGCAGATGTCGTAGATGGCCTCGTTGTCCACCATGAAAGCGCAGTTAGAGTGCTCGAGGGTGGTGTGTGTGGTCAGAATAGAATTGTAGGGCTCCACCACAGCAGTGGAAACCTGAAGAGGCCAAAAGAAACAAGTCTGAAGTGCTTGGAACGTTTACGCTAGACTGAAATTTAGCGGTTCTTGAGTGTGTTACAAGGTAGGGATGCACCAAATGTTTGCCAACCAAAATGGCTCTGCCGAGAATAACCAATAAGACTGAATAAATTATGCCGAACAATGACGGCAGAGCGTTAGACACATGGGTTGCATATTCAAACAGCGCTGCACAGGCTTGCGGCATATCTGCTTGTTAGCCAGGGTTCAAAGTCCAAATCTGCGCTGACAGAGTGTTAGTAGCTGCTTAGTAACATTTTCAAGCATTTGAAAATAAAATAAAAAAATGCTAATGTGAATTACAACAGCTCTATTAATTGATTTATTATAGCATAATATTCGATTTGGGATCTATAATATTTTCCAATGTTTATAAAGAATTCTCTTCTACAGCAAAGCTAGACTAAACAGTAAAAAGCACATTTTAGCTATTTAATTTATGTCATGGTGGAAAAAATGAAAAACCGTATTCAGCGTTTGGTGCAGTGTTTAATTTTATTCAGCTTCGGCTAAGAATTTTCATTTCGGTGCAACCCCAGTTACAGGTGGTTTCCAAATGTTGCACGTTTTATAATATTAAATGAAGCTTTGTACAGTTCTGATGAAGTATTCTGATTGACGATTTTTCTATATATATATTTTTTTTTACATCTTTGTAATTTTTAATCAAACTGTCATAGCTCAACCTTTCAGTCTAACAACTGATTTCTCTATGGTAATGTATTGCCAGTCTTTTCCAGTCTTTTAGTTACATTAGCTTTAACTCTACCACTTGTACTCACATCTGCTGATGGATTAAGCAAATTACCCACCCAACATTTTTCCTTTTTTAAAGGTTCATTTCTCTTAGATGTTCATCACAACATATAAGAAAAGATCTGTCGCTACTTCTGTTTCCTCACAACTTTTAATGTGAAGGGAACTAATTAAAAATGTGTAACCTTAGGTGCAGGGTAAACGGCAAACTCAAGCTTGGCTTTCTTGCCATGGTCAACGGACAACCTCTCCATCAACAGTGAAGCAAAACCTGAACCGGTTCCACCACCAAAGCTGTGGAAGATGAGGAATCCTTGTAGTCCAGTGCACTGGTCACACTTAAAACAAAAAAGATACAAACTACAAATAAATCTATAAAAACGTAATTGCAAGAATACCTGCATATCTGAATAGAGAAAAATGTCTTACCAGTTTGCGAACACGGTCAATTACCACATCTACTATTTCCTTGCCAATGGTGTAATGGCCTCTGGCGTAGTTGTTGGCAGCATCCTCCTTCCCAGTTATCAGCTGCTCCGGGTGAAACAGCTGTCTGTATGTTCCAGTTCGAACCTCATCTGAATGGGGAAAGATGGTGGAGGAGTACAGTGGTTAACTAAAACTAATACATTTTTGTTAACTGAAATAAATTAATAGATAAAAATGAATTAAATAAAAAATGTAAATATTGCGTTAATAACTTAATAAATTGAAAATACGAAACATAATCAATGCAATAGTATATAGACCTTTGTGGTTCTAAAATAGCAAAAACTGTCTATATTTGACACATTTTTGGACAGGAAGTGTAAAAGTGTTTGGTAATTTTAGCAGAAAAGTTTCTTTTTTTTCTAAGGCCTAGCAAGAGAATATTTAATACAATGGAGTAATTTGCACAACCAAATCGTTCAAAAAGACCCAAAACATGTATTAATAAAGTAAATGGTCGACAAATACTATAAAACAATCTCCATAGTAACCATGTTTTTTCAGAATACCATTACTTTTACTATGTACTACTTTTACAGGAAACGTTGGTAACTTGATATTAAGTCATTAACGTTAAATTTACAAACATGTCATTCCTACGCTATTTTAATTATGATTTACAGTTGTTACACATTTATTTACATGTGTAAATAAATGTAAATGCATTCAGACCAACGACAGTGGTTTCGAGGTCCACGAACACCGCTATGGGTACATGTTTCCCGGCGCCGGTCTCTCTGAAGAAGGTGTTGAAGGACTGATCTCCCCCAGAGGTGGTCTGGTCGGTGGGCATGTGCCCATCCGGTTGTATGCCGTGCTCGAGACAGTACAGCTCCCAGCACGCGTTACCGATCTGCACTCCCGCCTGACCCACGTGAATGGAGATACACTCGCGCTACAGAAAAACCTTATATCACGTTAATGACACTATAACGTCTTTTTTTACCCGATTCTTTAATTTGTTAAATAATTATCATATTACTTATAATATTAAGTTTATACATCTGAAAATAAACAACAACCGTTGGTCGGCTAACCGCTCTGCGAAGTTAACTTTTTGGATACAAAAAAATTACTTACCATTTTATAGAAATATTTTTTTTAAATGTAATGTAAATGCAATTTTGATGCAAAAGCCTTCGTATTTACAGTGTGAATTAAGTTTATTAAATTTTACTTTATTTTCTCCTAACACGACTCAAGCGCGTCTGTCGATAGTGTTTTTTGAAAGTAACGTTAACGGAATTTGAAGGCTTTTAGATGTTAGTGAAATCTGACTCCGCCCACCTTTTAGCTTATTGGCTTATTTCTGAAACGAATTATAATATCCACATATTAAATGTTTGAATATAAGTTATTATAAATCGAAATATTTTGCTGTTGTCTTTACCAGTGGGTAAAGACATTATATTTACTTCCGAAGAAAATGTGCAACAACAACAAAAAAAGTACTTCAATCGTCTGGAGGGGATATTTTACGGATGTAGCCAGCTATTGTAATGCTTGATTGAAAAACAATATCAAAGATTTGTTGTCATGCATCGTTTCAGAATGACGCTGTATCTTTCATTCATTACCTTAGCTACGCGTGCCTTGTCTTGACATCAGCGCGCGGCTCCTGTGACCGGGTATAAATATGAGGTGCATGAGCTCGAGGTCTCAAAGCAGAGGTGTCTCTGATGTTGCCAACATGAGCGGACGAGTAGGAGATCTCAGTCCCAAACAAACTGAGGGTTTACAACAGGCAAGTGAATGCAAATCTTTTTTTTTTTTTTTTTACTCTGTTTCAGGATATTTTGATATACTTTGAGCGTCATTAATAGTTTCGTTTAGAACTGTTTACGTATACATTTTGAAATATGATGCACACGAATATTTAAAGGTTTGGAGTCAGTAAGTGTATTTATTTATAAAACAAATGATTACTTTTATTAAGGAAGGATGTGTTCACTTTGACAGTAAAGATATTTGTAAAATTGCATAAGATTTCTATTTCAAATAAATGCTGTTGTTTTGAACGTTCTGATCATTGAAGAATCAACAATAAATTATGGTAAGAAGCACAACTAATAATATATGTTACTTGAGCACCAAATCAGTAGGCTATATTAGAATGATTTCTAAAAGATCATGTGACACTTAAGATGGTTCTTAAAATTTAATTATAATAATATTTCACAACATTACTGTTATGTTTTTAAATGTAGCTTTGAGACTTTTTTTTTTAACATAAAGACACCAGACCTCGAACAGTGGCATGTCCTTATATCCAAATGTAATACAGCACACAAAACAAATTTTTAATCTGTTAATCTTTTTCCTGTCAAAGATTTGTTTATATATTTTAATTCAATTTTTTATTAGTTTCGGGAGAAAATCGCAGATGTGTTGGATCAACTGCCCAATCAAACTGACCAGTACCTGCTCCGGTGGCTCAGAGGTGAACAAACAACATGCTTCTCATAAACTGGGAATTTGATTTCATAGCACTTTTGTATGAATGTAGTGGAAGCCTGCTACAATTCTTGCCATTAAATTATCTCTGACTCTGACTGAATGGTCATGCTCTATGGGTGACCTTTTGACTCCATGAACTTGTGTGTTGATTAAATGACTGCCAGATCTACAGTCATCTTCAGCTAACATATGGAGGCCAAATATGTACTCTTCCATGAAACAGAAAAGTTATTTCTGAGACGTTTTTAGTTTTTGCATGTCCGATTGCTTCACCTTGACCAGTTTTATCTAGAAATCAATATTGTGTGTTGAGGCAGAACATCCCCAAACCATCTGTTGACTTTACTTTTTTAGAGAGAAGTTCAAGGTGACATTCTTCTGAATGTATGCGTCAGTGTTTATCTCTCTTCACCTGTGATTTTTGACCATTCCAGAATTATTTGCTCTCACCCTTTGCACCACATGATTGTATACTATCCTAAAGTATATTCACCTGGGAATAAGCAGCATAGAAATCTGGAATTTGTTGTACTTATATTTCCTATTTTGCATTTAAATAAAAGAATCAAGACAAAAAATACATTATTTGTGACCTTTTCTAGTCATTTCTGGATGAAAATCATTTCAAAGTAATTTCTACAAGTAACACGAGTTGTGTAGATTACATTTTAAGTTTGCTTTCATATCTTGTTTACAGCTAGAAGCTTCAATGTCCCAAAATCTGAGGCAATGATTAGAAAGGTAATATCACACATTACATACATTTTCAAGTACTTGAGGCTATATTACAGAAACATCCTAACTCAAAATCCTATCATATTCAGTTACTATAATAATTTTACTTAGGAAAAATATATATATTGTACACTATAAAATAGGAAATTTCTGTAATACAGCCACTTTGAATAATGCATGTAAGAAACCAAATCAAGTCTTTTCTCATATATATATATATATATATATGTATGTATGTATATGAATATATATCAGTTTGTTTGTACTCCAGCATCTAGAGTTTCGCAAGCACATGAAAGTAGACACCATTATTGATGACTGGAAGCCACCTGAGGTATATCAGGACAGTTCAATTAAAATATTTCTCATGATCTCAAAATGAAAATTGCCTTGCTAACAGTCTTTGTTTTTCTCCATCCAGGTCATTCAGCGCTATGTGGCGGGGGGATTTTGTGGCTATGACCGTGAAGGAAGTCCTGTCTGGTACGATATTATCGGCCCTCTTGATCCAAAGGGCCTTTTACTCTCAGCTAGCAAACAAGACTGCCTGAAGACCAAAGTCAGAGATGCTGAAATGCTACGACAAGAGTGTGAGAAGCAGTCTAAAAAGGTAAAGCATGTCAGATAAAGACCAAATTACTAAGAATGCTCTGAAAACTGTGCCTTTATTTTGTGTGCTTTAAAAAATAACGGTTCTTTGTTGGCAGTTCACCAAAATCAAAAAATGTTCCTTTTATGGCACTGCTGCAAAAATCCCCTTTTGGAACCTTTATGTTTAAGTGAAATAAGTGTGTAATGTGATATTTTATTGTTTGAACATTCAAATCTGTTTCCCATCTGCAGTGATCAGCATTATATCTGTGTTTTTTTTTATTGTTTTTGGGTGATCTTGTTCATCAGCTTGGCAATTATATTGAATCAATCACCATCATTTATGACTGTGAGGGGCTTGGCATGAAACATCTTTGGAAGCCTGCCGTTGAGTTGTATGGTGAGGTAGGAACATGATGCTCTCAGTACAGTCCAATAATAATAAGATACAAACTTTTAGTATTATTTTATATAATTGTTTGTTTTTTACTGTGTCCAAGCCACATTCTCATGCACAAAAAAGCTTTGGTGTGTCAACTTAAATATATCTTGTTATTTGCCGGTCGGTAAGTATAGTATATAAATGAATAAAAACATTTATCACAAATTATTATAAAAAAAATAACATTTGACTCACTCTGTTCATTCATTCGTGGACATGAATTTGTTTGTGTGACAGATTTAGAAAAATTTAGCACTTGTTTACCACTGCTGCGAATGGGTGCTGTCAGAATGAGAGTCCAAAGAGCTGATAAAAACATCCCAATTACATCTTATGAAGTGAAAAGCTCCGTCTTGACTTTATACTATTGTTTTATTGACTAAATTACACGTGAAAAGTCATCTCATCTGAATCAGAAGACAAATACACACAGATTACACAGTTTACAAGCGAAAATGGTCCAAAACAGTTCAACAAATATGTGGGTGTTTTGTTTTTTGATGTGAGAGGACAACAGGAAAGACTTTTTTTTACTGGAAGAAGTGTTACTATGAATTATGGACTCGTATTTGGTCATGGTTTACAGGTAAATATGCCTTAATGATGGATTTGTTTCTTACAAATGCAGATTTTCACTTCACAAGATGTAACTTAATAGACTGGAGATTACTTCTGGGTTACTGGGATGTTTTTACCCATTCACTGCAGAGCATCCATTGTTGAATAAGTGATATAATGCTACATTTCATCTACATCTTGGAGTATTCAAGCGGCTGTCAGCAAGTTTTCATTTCGTAGTGAAATATTTGAAACACATTTCTTCACGTTACATTAAATAGAAAACATTTCAAATTGTTATATTGTGACATTTCTACCTACAGATTCTGACTATGTTCGAAGAGAACTATCCAGAGAGCCTAAAAAAGGTGCTTTTAATCAAAGGTGAGTAATTGTAGCAGCAGTCAAATTACATCAGCATAATATTGTTTGATAATAAACAGTTCTCAACGCTTTAATGATAAAATTCTTCTTTCTACAGCCCCTAAACTCTTCCCTATTGCATATAACTTGGTCAAACACTTTTTGCGTGAGGAAACAAGGCAGAAGATTGCTGTGCTGGGTTGTAAGTTGTCTCATTAGTGCAAACGTCCCATTACTGTTGACTTTGGTGTGTAACTTCACCCGCATGATCTCCAACTTCTAGCCAACTGGAAGGAGGTCTTGAGGAACTATGTGGATGCAGATCAGTTACCTGCAGTTTATGGGGGATCCATGACGGATCCTGATGGAAACCCTCTCTGTAAGACTATGGTGAGGTTTACTATCGCACAGGAGAATAACATACCCTGCCATTTCGGTTTGGGGCCAATAAGATCACAGTTGAAATGTATTGTGGTTATTATGCAGCATGATTGCTTTCAACATTGATAATAAGCGTTTTGTCTTGCGCAGTAAATCAGAATATTAGAACGATAGTCTTACTGACCCTAAACTTTTAAATGGAAGTCAATTGCAAATAGCAATACTTAGCTGCTTTTACTCATCTGACGTCTTCCTCTCAGTTACGTTATGGTGGTGTAGTGCCGAAGTCATACTATGTGCGGGACTCTATTAAAGTGAAGTATGACCAGTGCATCACTATTAACCGTGGCTCATCACACCAGCTAGATTATGAGGTGCTTTTTCCAAATTGCGTACTACGGTAAGTACCATATGTTCTAATTGCCATGCGTAATTGTTTAGAAAAATAGCATGCAATATATTCCAAATGTATGCTACTACTATTGCATTTTTTGTTTTGTGGTTAAAGGGATCGTTCCCCTAAAAATGAAAATGATCTTGCCTTTTGCTCACCTTTTGAAGCATCCTAGGTGTATGTGACTTTCTTCTTCCAGACGAATAAGTCACATACACCTAGGATGCTTTAAAGGTGAGTAAAAGACAAGATCATTTTCATTTTGGGGGAAACTATCTCTAGTAATACACTGTTTTTACTCAATCCAGATGGCAGTTTACAAGTGAAGGGTCTGATATCGGTTTTGGGCTTTTTCTGAAGATGAAAGGGAGTGAGACAAAGAAAGTAGAAGCCATGCAGGCAATACTACCTACAGAACGTTACAATTCCCACCTAGTTCCAGAAGATGGATCCTATACCTGCGAGGAACCAGGCATCTGTACGTTTGTTTAGAATTTTGAAATTTCCAGCATAGAATAAAATCAAGAGGTGATGTGTGTTTTAATTCTTACAGTTTAGACCTTTCTTTAGATATAAAGTCAGGTTTGTGAGATTAAACATCACAATTCTGGGAAGAAAGGGGAAGAAAAGTCTAAACTGTGAGATAAAAAGTTTTTTATTTGTTTATCCTGTTGGGGAAACTGCTAAATACTTCGAATTAATCATGTTGATTACAATGTATTTCTCTCTGCAGATGTGGTTCGGTTTGACAACACTTACAGTGTGTTGCATTCAAAGAAGGTCAGCCTTACTGTGGACGTGCTTCTACCTGAAGGACATACCGGGAAACAGGCATAAAACTCAACTGGAATCAGACTTTGTCATATATCTGTTAGCACTAGATAAGATTACTCATGTCCTTACATCGTGGACTTTGAGCACACTATGTTTAAACACAGGAAATCAAAACTACTAAATAAGTGATTGCTCGCAAACAGTTCCTAAAGGATGTTGAACTGTTTCCAGTATTTGAATTACAATTGTGGTGGAAGCAGTCTAGACTGATGAGGACTATAAAGTATAATATATTTGATCGGTAGATAGATACTTTCCAAAATGTGAAATAATTATAGACTACTGAAAATATCTCTCAATGCATATGAGGTTGAAACAGCACTTATGAATGATACAACCTATTCATGCCAGTGCATGTAATGGCTAAATCCTTCAGTAATAGCAAGATTATATTAGTAGAAAATCACTTCTATATCATTTTGAGAATGTTTTAAAACATGCACATAATTGCGCACTGCTCTGAGAATAAAATGCATTTAAGATGAGTTGATGTTTATTTGTAACACTAGAGGACGCGGTTGCATCACATTTTACAGAGGTCGACATGCAGTGATGGTCAGTACACACAATGACATTGATTTTACACGCTTCCACAAACAACAAACCCACTGATGCATTACATTATTGCAGTTGATTTATTTAGGCTACTCTTTTTTACTATTTAAACATAACGATTTTTTATTCTACTGCTTTTAATTTATTCTGATAGATACATACATACACACACACACACACACACATATATATATATATATATATATAATTACGTGCTACAGCAAAGGTATTGAGGTTTAAATGTGCTTTAATTGTTATCATCAAATCAAATGCTGCAAAAAAAAAATCTTATTCAAAATATAATTTATGATATCCTTTATTTGCTTACCATTTCATTTCGTGATGAAATTCACCACTGTGTGTGTGATGAAGAGAAGGGGTCAAGGTTCGTGCTATTTCATAACAACACCACGCGCTACAACACTGTGCCGCGAGCAAAAAACAAATCAACACGGCAGAAATAATACATAGATAACTTCATTTTTAATCGTGAAAATATTAGATGCTTACATGTAGCCTGTTAAAACTTATTAGCGCAATGTATCATGAATAATTACCACCTTGAGACATTTATCTTTAAAGCACTAATGTTAAGTATATAAAACAAGCATGTATAATTCGACATTGTGATAATTATTTTCACTACATTGAAAGTGGGCGTTGCGCAATTGTGCATCATGCAAATGAGGGGGGCGGGGTCCGCGTATGGCGATGACGTGACGTAAGGTCCAGCCTTGCGGTGAGAGCGCAACAAACATGGCGACAGAGCGGAGCGGACAGGGGTGTCTTCTAACTTTCATCGTGTTCCTCGGGAGCTCTGTCGGCGGGCGAACGGAGACGTCGAGCCCCGGCTCCAGCAGTCAGATTCTGGGCATGCGGCTGGAGAGGAGCGACAAAGCGGCCAGCACGACAGAGGACGGGCTCATCCAGGTAACGGAGGAGAGCAGCGTCCTGCTCAGGTTTTACGGGGTGCACCTGAGCCCAGACGCAGCATCCCACATCAGGTTCGCGGAGTACGTGGATACCGAGGACAGCGACGCGTTAAACAGGACTTGTGAGGACTTCACCAAAGACCTGAGCATCAGTACCTACATGAACGTGAGCAACAGTCGGACGTCAGGTCTGGTGAGTGTTTATGTGAAGCCGCTGCGCAAGAGTGAACGGGAAAAGACCTACAGCCTGTGTGTCAGGCAGGGCTCGGGAGACAAGTGGGTGCAGCTGGGTGAAAATGATGGGAAACTGGTGGTCATAGAGGAGAAAGAATCACTTCTGCCGCTTTGGCTCCAAATCATCCTGGTTTCGGGCTTGCTGATGCTGTCTGGCATGTTCAGCGGACTCAACCTGGGGCTCATGGCGTTGGATCCGATGGAGCTTCGCATTGTGCAAAGCTGTGGAACTAATAAGGAAAAGAAGTATGCGCGCAAAATCGAACCCATTCGGAGCAAGGGCAACTATCTGCTTTGCTCTTTATTGTTGGGTAACGTGCTGGTCAACACAACTTTGACCATTCTGCTTGATGACTTGATTGGCTCGGGGTTGGGAGCTGTGGTGGCATCTACCGTCGGCATTGTCATTTTTGGTGAAATCGTGCCACAGGCGCTCTGCTCGCGCCACGGTTTGGCCGTAGGCGCCAACACCATCATGCTGACCAAATTTTTCATGCTCCTGACCTTCCCCTTGTCGTTCCCTGTCAGTAAGCTTTTGGACTACATTCTCGGGCAGGAAATCGGCACCGTCTACAACCGCGAAAAGTTGGTGGGGATGCTGAAGGTCACCGAACCCTACAACGACCTGGTCAAGGAAGAGCTGAACATCATACAAGGCGCTCTGGAACTCCGAACCAAAACGGTCGAGGATGTGATGACGCCGCTGAGCAACTGCTTCATGATCCACACCGACACCGTACTGGACTTCAACACCATGTCTGAGATAATGGAAAGCGGCTACACCCGGATACCAGTGTACGACACTGAGCGCTCCAACATCGTGGACATCCTGTACGTCAAAGACCTGGCCTTCGTCGACCCCGACGACTGCACCACGCTAAAAACGGTCACCAAGTTCTACAACCACCCGGTGCATTTTGTCTTCCACGACACGAAGCTGGATGCCATGCTGGAGGAGTTTAAGAAAGGTTAGTGGTTGTGTGTTTCATGTGCATCCTGAGTCTTCTGAACAGAACGTGCTGTGCTCTCAGGAAGCAAAGGCTTTGGCTCCATGCAGTTGTTTCATCCTCCTATTGATTATGATGGGTGGCCAGACTCCCCTCTGAGAGCCGAATCAATAACCATATGCTCCCTGTATCACCCGTCGATCAATATGAAGCTCGTCTAGTGAAGGCAGAGGAATCCCATGCTGCCAAAAGCACCCCGACACTCATAAAAAATTGACACCATCATCCGGTCCAGCAGAGTTTGCACACTCACCGAGGGTTTGAACAAAAATGTTCCCCCTTAATATCCAGATTAGTAAAAGTTCATCAATTAGAGATGCTTCTAAGACTTTACAAAAAGGTTTTATTTGTTAACATGAGATAACTGCATTGGTTAACATGAACTAACCATTAACAATACTTATACAACATTAATGAATCATCTTTAAAGTTCATCTCAGCTTCTACTAATGCACTTGTAATATCAAAAGTTGTATCTGGTTTCTTTAGTAAGTGAACTAACATAGTTATTTATCGTTAATTAATGATGCAAAAATATATCGCTTATTTGTGAACTATCAATGTGAGTGTTTTAACCAATTTTATTATTATTATTATTTATTATATAATTGAATTATGAACTGCTAAAAGGTATGCTTAGGGTTTATTATAGTAGGGTTATTATAGTTAGCAAAACTGAAACTAAATTCTGTAAAATAAATGTTTACTGAAATAAAAATTTAAAACGTAAACATTATTAAAAGGTAACATTTTTAATAAAATTAAAATGATAACTTAAAATGTTCTATATTATATTGATATTAATAAAATATATAATAGAATAAAATTATTGACTTAAATTATAACAACTATGTTGGTATGATTTTTGTACAATCTGTTGAAGCTCATTTAAAAAATACAGTTTTACCCCAGAGTAGTAATGTTACATTAATGAGTTGAATGGGCAGTGTTTTGAAATGATTGGCAGTTTGAAGTTCCTCCCACTGTATTTTTCATCTTCCAATTACTGCAGCACTGCAGAGGTGCCAGAGAGGGACAAAAGCGATATGACAGGCACTGTATAGTCAAAATGCCAGCTCAGGACATAGCTTTTATTGCATTTGACGATAAATTTGTAAAAACTCTCCACACCCTATTCAAACGCGTTTTCAGTATTTGTTTTAAATGAGCTCCGCTGAGATATGAATGCATGTAAATAAGCTTACGAGTATGCAAATGTGAGTGGTTTTGCTAAATTCCAATCCCTCAGGAACACTGGAGAAAATATGAGCTCTTCTCTTAAGCAAGTATGCTGGTCTGATGCTTTCTTTAGTGTTTAACAATGCTTGTACTATACATCCCTGCATTTCAGGGGGAAAAAAATCAGCGTATTTCCTCTGTTTGAGATGACTTATTAGGGCTATTTTTATAAATCGTGTTGTTTTGGGTTAGTGATTTGAAAAACGTTTTAAAACATGTTTTAATGCCTGATAGACTCAGTTCAGAGCTTTACTGGGGAAATGCATACATTAACATACAACAACAACAACAAAAAAATTTTGTCAGCATTGTTAAGAACCCATTTATTTTGATTCAGATTTGAGCATTAAGTGCTGCGCAAATTCAGTTTTTGACAATTATACAGTTTTATTATCCAGTTTCTGTGGAGTAGTGTTGATTTTGCAGCGAATTTTTTCAGAATCCCTTTTAACTTTAAATACCATCAAAGTGTCGTCTGCTCCCGTCGTACTCCATCCTTTCCTTTTTCCTTCTTTTTCTAATCCCCAGACATCTCCGTCATTTCCCCTTCCTAAGCTCTTTTCGCTCTAAGTTTAGTAGCACTTGTGATCTGACTCTCTTCTGGTTCCAAACATGCAGCACTAATGGTCCCGTATTGCTTATGATTGATCCGGCCCCTCGGATAAACCAAGATGATGAATAATTCATAGGGCTTTTTTAGACTGCAGTGGTAATACAGCTCATTAATATGCATGTCCATGCAGTGCTTCCATACCAATATGGTTTGAATTATTCTACATCCACTCAGTGGGTTTCCTAGCCTGGTGTGAACTAAATCTTTGTTAAATAACTATTAAACAGCCATTCAATTTGCAATTACAAATCTTGGTTCATTTGTTTTCCCCATTTTCCAAGTGTTACAAGTGGGAGATTTGTATCTCAGGTTTTTCTGTCCACAGGTAAATCCCACCTGGCCATCGTTCAGAAGGTGAATAATGAGGGTGAAGGAGATCCGTTCTACGAGGTTCTGGGTCTGGTCACGCTGGAG
>JAUCMU010000074.1:720937-769685 GCA_032275025.1 Enteromius treurensis
TCTTCCGATCTGATTTAAAGTCAGTTATGCTCACAAATGCAAGAGTTGTTAAATACAGATACAGTAATATTATGAAATATTTTAAAATTTTATAATTTAAAATGATAAATTGTAAAAGTTTTTTGTTTAATGTTAACATGTTTTAAAGTGCATATATATATATTAGTCAACTTTTGAAATGGATTAAAATAGTTCAATAAAGTTGTCCTAAGACAAGAATATAATATATAATATTATATATAATATATATATATGCAGTGTATGTAGTATAAATACGCGCACACACACTGCAAAAAAAAATGCTTTTTTTGTTTTGTTTTCTGCCAAAATATCAAATAATTCTTAAATCAAGAAGGATTTTCTAGACATGGGGTTAGCAAAATAATCTTGTTTTCTGTTTTAAAATCAGATTATTTTCCTTTTTTGGTTATTTTATACCATTTAAAATGCAAGCAGTAGAGGGATATAATTATCACAATTATAATTACATAATGTGTAATCATTATTACGGTTGTTCTGTTGTTTTAGTCTGTCAAGACCTATTAATATTAATGACAAATATTAAATGGAAATGCATTTTTCTATTTATATCTATCTGTCTGTCTATCTAGCTATCTATAAGTATGTGTGTAATATTAGTTATACATTATTGTAATATTTTTAATATAAATATTAATATAGATTTTAAAAATATGTTTTATTTATTTAATTTTAAATATATTTGCCTCTTTTTATTTTTGATATATAAATACATTTGTATTTTTTTCCTGCAATATATATATTTGTATCAGCAAAAACTAATTTTTGTGTGCTGAGTTAGTTCGATCAAATGAAATATTTTTACATTATAAATTATTTTGAAAACAGTTACGCTGCTTAATCATTTTTGTGGAAACTAGAAATAGAAATGACAGCATTCGTTACTATTGAATCTTTCGCAACACAAAAGTACTTACAGTACACAGTCAATTCGGATTGAGCCCTTGCAGATAAAAATGATGAATTCATTTCCAAAAAATGTAGGTTTGATTAATGACCTCTTTTCTTTCGCAGGTCACTCGTTCTCAGTACCAAACCGGCCTCCTGGCGTCAAAACTGGATAGCACGCCCCAGTCCCCAGAGAGTAGCCACATCCGCCTGGACCCCGGCGCTCTCCCGCCCCTGACCCCTCCCATGTCCACCATCGCGAACCACACCACAGCGCTGGCGGTGCCCAAAGAGAACGGCCCGGACGAGACCACCTCGCTGCTCAATGACAAGAACAGCCTGTCCAAACGCCGGCCGAGCCACATCAACCCTCAGAGCCAGTCGCATCTTAACACCAACTCCAACTCCAGCCCCAACCCTCAGGGGCATCGCACACAAACTTTCACGCACGCGCACACCGAGAGCACCATTTGACCCCACTGTCCTGGAGCTACGAGAGCTCCAGAGCTGAGCATAAGCACAAAAACACTAAGCGATGCAGCCCACTTTCTCTCTCTCCGTTCGAGAGGACATGTGTTAAAATAGGTGCATTGGACGTGATCTCACTGTGATTCTAGGGGCTGCGGGTTCGGCCCGATATACAAGGAGATGTGTAGTCATGCAGACTGTTGTATGTCTGCTATTGCATGCTAATCATGTACACACTCTCTCAAAGCTTCAGGCATACAAGTGTGTTCGGTACGCCACAAATAAGGCATTATAAACCATTTCATCAGTATCTAACAGAACTATATGCACTTTTTATAATATCTCTGACCCAGCGGCAAACATCTGTGTGCTGTTTTTCTGAGATTTTGAGCATAAGAGCACTTTGAGTCTCATAAGCTATCGTTGGACTGAACTATCCTTTTAGCACAAAGAAACACCGCTCTGTTTCTAGTTTAGGCTAGTTTTCCTGCTGTGTAGCGCTATAGGGTTTTGACAGCCTTCTTTCGAAGTCGAAAGCATCAAGCCAAGATGATTTGGTTAATGTGGCTACGTGATGTAGCCGTATGTGACGCAATCGTAGCACTGCGTGACAAACGTGAAGGGACACTCTGTAAATATAGACATGAAATTCGCTGACGCAGACATGGTTTGCCCGTGTGCACAGTTAGTGCTCATAACTGAGACATTTGTAGGAAAAAAAATAAAATAAACCTGAGCATTGACCCCTGCGAATCCAAATCTGATATACACAATTTGAAATATATAGTAATTTATTTAGACATTAATATATTTATTTTTTGTCGAAAGTAGTATGTATGTATAATTGATTAATATTTTGTATTTTCTTTTTCTTTTTGACACAATTATAATTCATTCCCATGGATGAATCTCACAAAAATATTAGTTGTATTTTACCATTCTTAATAACATTAAGATTTTTTGCATCATATTATTATTATTTTATTGTACATTTTCTTCTTAAATTCTCATTACTTTTTGTAATTTTGTTCAATTTTGATTATTATTAAACTTTTTAATGCACCATAATATATATTTCTATATATATAAATTTCCACTTTATACTAATTATACATAATAATAAAATGGAAATAAATCTTAATGGCCCTATTTACATATTGATTTTGAGATGATATATGAAATATGAGGTTTTGTACCAACATTACCATCCTCGGAAACAGATGCTTGAACAGAATTCACTGTGAACTGGAGAGAAACTGTACATTCGTTTTGATTCTCATGCTTGTTTGGACACAACTGCCCGAAGTGTGAAGTCACTAGCACTGTTTAGTTTGTTAAAACTGGTGAGTGCGCACTGTTAAAAGTGAGCGGATTATAGGTTAAAGGAATAGTTCACCCAAAAACGTTTGAAGATTGTAGTTCGTTTCATCATCAGAACAGATTTGGATAAATGTAGGACTGGCTCATTAAAGGATCCTCTGCTGTGAATGGGTGCTGTCAAAATGAGAGCGGATTAAAAACAAGCAGCTTTTCACTTCACAAGACATCAACTGATGGACTGGAGTGGTGTTGATGTTTTTATCAGCTGTTTAGACTCTCATTCTGACAGCACCCATTCAGTGCAGAGGCTCCATTGGTGAGCAAGTGATATAATCCTACACTCCTAAGAACGTTCCAGACAATTTTTAGCTTTGGGCAAACTGCTCCTTTAACAAACTAAAGCTTTTCTACATCTGCTTGCAGTGACCATAAAGCTGGTTCTGTACAGAGATCGCATTTCAGAAGTCACACAGTGATTTTTCCATTGTGTTCCTTTCATGCTGAGCTGACATCAGAAACCATATACTCTAATGTATTCATACTGTAAGTATGCCGTGCAGTGCATGCATAGAGCTTTCAGTGTTAAAATATGATTTTATTTCATAAATTTTAAAACAAATCCCAGTGAGTATTAGAAATAATTACAGAGAAGAATAGCACTATATTGATTATTTATGTTTTCTCAGTGAACAGTATGAAATTGACTGTGTTTGATGATTTATAAGTTATTTATAAATGTTTTGTTGCCTTTACGAGAGATTTAAACCTGAAGCAATAACTAGGTCTGTCTTTTTCTTCTTCTTTTTTTTTTTTTAAGATGTTTAATGTACAATTGCACAGTGAGAGAAGAAATACGTTGCATTTTACCTCAACTGACATTTCCTTTGACTAGTATTTACTTCAACTTCAACCAAAACGTGGGCATTTCGCTCCAACTCTGTACTGAGGTATACCATGACCAAAGTTGCAACACTACATGGAATTAAATTTGTGAACACATCAGCCAAAGCCTTCTGCACTTTGATTTGTCTATTTAATGCCCATGTTCCTCTCTTGTTTGTGGGGAACTAATGAAATTCCTTTGAGCGTGATGCTGGGATTTCAATTCAGCTCTGTAATCTGCTTTTAATGTTCATGGTAGTTTCTCCTGAGGAACTCAACGGGAGCAATGCTGTGCAGGGTCTCCTGTTTGATAATTAGACCGCAGTTAAAGATTATAAAGTGTGTTTTCAGGAAGCATCTGCATTTATTTACTTTTCAACTGGCCTTTCAAACAGTTCTGGGTATTGTATTGCATACTAGGTAAGCACACTTTGTTTTGGGTTCAGTGAAAACACACGTCTTCCATTAAAAAGCCATGTGAAATACAGAAAAAATGATTCCATGATTTGTTTTGTAAGTGGGGTTAGCTATTTTTGTCATATTTACTTTTTAAAACATCACAAACTGTATGATTTTCCTTTTTTTTTTTTGTTGTTGTTGCTTTATTCAAAGGGAAATGCAAATGCAGATGTACTGTACTTCCCACGAACACGGTCGTATTTCAAGCAATCTGTATATAATATTTTGTATTTCTGTGATGTACATGCTAAATCAAAATATTTCTCTATTAAAACACCTCTTTTGCTCAGTCTGTGATGTTGCTTTTATTTCAATTGCAAAGTGTAGGTAAAACTTTAGCATTACATAACATTATGGTTAGTTTTTAACTCTCTTTGTTAACGTAACCGCTAGAATCGCCTAAAAGCTGTGAATGTTTGTTTTGCGAAGAGCCTTGAGAAGATGCTAATCTCACGCTGAAGGTCTTCAGTTCTCTTGTGGGCGTGGTGTACCATGCCAGCCCGTTCCCTGATTGGTCAAGCGAGCACTTGCTCTTCTATCATTGGTCCGTTATAGACACGACGTCGCGTCAGTGCAAAAAAAAAGAAACTGCGTTCATTGTGGCTCCAGTGTGCCGGGGCAAGTCCGTGCCTGCTTCTCAAGAATCTCAGAGCCAACATGGCGGCCGGGCCGAGACAGTTTCCCTCGCCGTTTTATATGAAAACAACTGAAAAAGTAGGAGGGTAGCATAGCAGCAACAACATCAGCGTCACATGATTCATAAAGCCAGGCTGCCCTGTTCCAATATGGTGGTCAGCTTGGCGGAGCTGCGTCTCCCGTTGATCATATCGTTCCTGTGCGGGTTCGGAACCTGCAGCCTTCAAGAGACGCAGGTTTACGGACTGCGCCTGGAGGAAGTTACCGATCGGGTGTTCATGCGCGAACGGGTCATCGTAGCTCCGCACGGGACCACTTTCAAGCTCAGATTGTTTGGGTCCTACCTGTCCAATGAGACCTGGCCGTGGGTCGCGTTCGCCGCGGCTGGAGGCGGTTCGCTTGACCCCTGCGCGCTGGAGGAACGCCGCAACTCCTCTGCGTTCCAGTTACGCGGAGCGTTCTTGTCGGAAGACGAGAACAGCGGGATTATAGAGGTCCAAACCGAAGCTGCAGCATCCAAAGCGGAGAATGAAGATGCAGAGCCTGTGCTCCATCATTTCTGCGTCTTAAAGGGCCAGGTGTGGGGCTCTTTCGGGTCGGACAAGTTGGTTATTAAGAACCCGGATGTGCCGTCAGATTACATTCCATTATGGGGTCTGATTTTGGTGGTTGTGCTTTTGCTCTTGGTTTGTGGTGTGGTCAGATGTGTGAATCTGAGTTTGCTGTGGCTGGACCCACTGGAGCTGTATGTTCTGCACAGTTGCGGTTCAGAGAATGAAAAGCGGGCGGCCAAGCGCCTCAAGCCCATCCGGAGGCGAGGAAACGTTCTGGTTTGTTCGCTCTTGTTCCTTTGCGCTTTGGGTCACTCGGTGCTCGGCGTCTTATTGTTCCGTCTCTATGGGTCCATCGTGCCTGCTGTGTTCACGAGTGGCTTCCTCATATTCCTCCTGGCTGAGCTGGTTCCTCATATTGTATGCTCGGGTTATGGGTTCCAGATGGCACAGGGTTTGATATGGCTGGCCCAGATCTGTCTCATCCTGACGTGTCCACTTTCATGTCCTCTCGGCCTCCTGCTGGACTTGATCCTGCACCGGGACGTGAGCACAGTGGGCATCCGTGAGAAAACCATGGAAATGATTCGGACTAGTGTGAACGATCCGTATAATGAGTTCGTCAAGGTGGAGTTCAGCAAAGGCGCTCTCAGGACCAAAACCGTGGAGGACATCCTGACCCCCCTGAAAGATTGCTTCATGCTGCCCTCCACTGCAGTGCTGGACTTCAACACCATGTCCGAGATCATGCAGAGCGGCTACACTCGCTTCCCGGTGTACGAGGAGGAGAGGTCCAATATCATCGAAATCCTGTACGTCAAAGACCTGGCGCTGGTCGACCCGGAGGACCGCACTCCGATGACCACCATCACCAAGTTCTACAACCATCCTCTGCATTTTGTTTTTAATGACACCAAGCTGGATGCAATGCTAGAGGAATTCAAAAAAGGCATGTCAATCTTGAGCAGATGCCTACAAATGATGTGTATCAGTGTTCGATGATATTTTACCAATCATCTGCAGTCATTGCTTTTGACCTGACTAGACCAATACAGAATCCATATAATATTTGGTTTATTATTTTATTATTATTATCATTATGTATTACTAATCTGTGCTGAAAGTGTTTTCATAACCTGATAATCCTATGAAGATTCCTTCAAACTAGTTTAATACATTTTTGCAGATATTCAGTTCATTTGGGCTTTTGACTAAATATTTAGGCTTAATATTTGTATTAACATTTTGTTATTTAAAATATTAAAATAATTTAAATGTAATTTTTTTTTAATATATATATATATTTATATATATTTAGTTGGTTACTCCAGTGTCCAGAAACATACAGATACAGTCTCAAACATACATCACAGGATTGTTTTTCTCTCCAATATTTAAACAATGATTTTATTATAAGTAGTAGTATTACTACAGTTACTATTGTTATTATTGTCAGAATAATTAATGTGCTGTTTTTAGGCTTTTATTGTTACTAAAAATTATTAATGTAGTATTTATTTATTGTTATTTATAAAACATTAGCATTTATTAAAATACTAATATTTTAAATTAATTTCAAATTGTTAAATATTTAGCAATAACAATTATTACCATTATTAATCGGTTAGTGTGTGTTTTATTAGCATGTTAATAATATGATAAACCTATACATATATATTTGACCAATTTACTGAAATAAATATTTGGCGTTTTATTTTCATTAGACATTTTCTGTTTGATTTGATTTGTTTTTATATATATATGTATATAAAAATGATTTTTTTTATATATATATATTTTTGTTATAATACATCTATAACAATGCTTATGTATCAGTGTTTATTACACTGATTTCTGAAAAGTTATCTTTTTTATTAGTAATCATAAATTGTAGAACACAGTTATAGAATCTTTGAGTCAAACAAAGTCATTACAAATCGTCTACTAAAACTTATGTCCTCTCTCTGTCCTTCTAGGAAACTCCCACATGGCCATCGTTCAGAAGGTGAATAATGAGGGTGAAGGAGATCCGTTCTACGAGGTTCTGGGTCTGGTCACGCTGGAGGACGTCATCGAGGAGATCATCAAATCTGAGATCCTGGACGAGTCTGATGGCTACAGTAAGCAGCCGCATGATGTGTTTTTGAGTGGCGCCGTTTAAACCGAATTATAATGTGGTTTGTTTGATTCCACAGTGGACATGAAGGTGAGGCGCCCGATAGCCCCGGTGGAGATTCCTCTGGAGCCGCGCAGCGTTCACGACGAGTTCTCCATCTTCAAACCTCCAGAGGGTGAACCGAAGATCCGTACCTCTCCTCAACTGCTGCTAGCCACCCACCGATTCCTGTCCCGAGGTCAGCCTGCTTTAATCTTAATATATATGTATATGACGTGTAGGCTATTTTAAATTGTACTAATGTTTTACAATTTTACAGTATATTTGATCAAATAAATGGCATTTAAACATTAAATGCTATTAAAGAGCTAAAGTTTGTCTCAAGGTTTAAAGGACAATCCAGTCTCTCGGATCAGCGGCAGGATGATTTGTGCTGGTTATTGGAGGTGATTTCATAGTCCATTAAGCAGTGCTCGTCCTCCTGTGTTTTAGAGGTGGAACACTTCAGCCCACAGCGTGTGTCGGAGAGAGTCCTGTTTCATCTGCTGCGTCACCCGAGCGTCAACCAAGAAGTCAAGTTTGACCCCGCGAACCGGCTCAGTCCGGATCACTACCTGTACACGCGGAACCACCCTGTAGATTACTTCATTCTGCTGCTGCAGGTCCATAATGATAGTGTTGATAAATATACAATATCTGAATATGACATTATTATTATTATTAATTGTAGAAACATTTTTATTTTTAAAATCTTATCATGCAATTTTTTATTTAACATTGATCATTTATTTCTCATATTTTAACTAAATGAATTGTTCGTTACTATTAATCTATCAGAATGTTTTATAGCGTTTTGATAAAAGTGATAGTAGTAGTATTTGTAGTTAGTTTCTTCATTATTAAATTACGTTTTTACTATATTTCATTATTTGATCATTTATCACTGTTGATTTAGTAAGTTGATTAATTTTAACAATTAAAGTTATATTTAGAATATAAATAAATATTGATAATTATTTGTAGTGTTTTGGTCATTATGATATTAGCAGTATTGGTGGTAGTAATTTTTTTTAATTAAAAAATATTATGATTATATAATATAAGTTGATTTGCAAAAACAGATGACTCTGTTTTTAACTATTCTCAAAAAGCATGTTTTTTTTTCAACGTGCGTTCCAATTAATTTGTCTAACTGCATTTGGGTTATTTTGACTAGATTAAAAAATAACTTTTAAAAACAGCTAGCTAACACAATAAATCAATAAAACCATGATAATACAAAAAAACTGAAATGTTTTTGCAAATAAACTCTTCATATATGATTAAAATAATTTGACATTGGTAATTTAATAAAAACAATTTTTTTAGCATAATAATCGTAACTGTTTAAATTATATGTATGTAAATTATATGTAATAATGTAAACAATGATAATTATTTTAGTACGTTTTAAAATATATTACTTGTAATGGTAGTATTTATTATTAAAATAGTTATAATTTATAATATTTAAAATATGTAAATTTGTCAATATTTGATGACTTAATATTGATAGTTTAATAATAACTATTATTATAATAATAGTAAATATATTAAAAATATTAATGTAATTGATTATTTGATAAGTTATCAAATAATATATATAAATAATAATAAAGAAAATTGGTGATGTTTTAATAATATGTGTGTGTGTGTGTGTAGGGCCGTGTGGAGGTGGAGATCGGGAAAGAGGGTTTGAAGTTTGAGAATGGTGCGTTCACCTACTACGGCGTTTCGGCGCTCACAGCTCCCTCCTCAGGTTTGTCCCGGCAATATGTCATTATATGATCATCCCAGATCCAGTCCAAAATTCATCATTTTTATCAGGAATATTGACTCATGAATGTTGCTTAAAAATGATACGACAGTCGAACACATTCCTGTGGGTTTTGCTTGTAAACTGCCTTGTGTGTTTTGAAAGCAAAAGGTCTATACGGGGCTGTTGTTTACATGTTGATGATCAGCTGACCACACAAGCTGCACACTTTCCAGTATTTCCAGTCCTCAATGAGAGTTAAATTCTACAGGAAGTGATACGTTTGCATCCAATTAGAACATATTAGATGCTTACTATACAGTTCAGTGGATTGTCGTTTTAGACCAATGAGATGTTGTTGCGGGCGGAGCTAAAATAACAAACATCCAATCCAGACGTCTGATACAGTATCTCGTCGTGGATCATTTTATGCAGTAGCAGTTGATTAGCTAAGCATCTGAGGAAGTGATAAGATTTCTCACTTGTTGTTTTATTGCGTAAGGCCTGATTGGGATCACAGTGTTATTGCTGTGGAGAATGGCAGTCTGTGTTCTGGTATATTGACCGTGATGATTGTTTGTGTGATCAGTCCATCAGTCTCCGGTGTCCACGCAGCGTCACTCCCCCAGAGACCCTTTTGATCTGGGAGACGCCAGCAGCCCGTCCAGCTACTGTCCCGACTACACAGTACGAGCCCTCACAGACCTGCAGTTCATCAAGGTGAGGGCAGAACGGCACACAGCTCTCGTCTCAGCTTGTCTTGTGTTGTTCCACACACTTTTTGCCACGACTCTTGTAATGCGTTTGTGTGATCATATTTGATCATGAATCATGGCTTATGAATCAGAGTTGACTTGGTCTTATTTTGCATGATTTGTCGTTTTGTTTATTTTTAGTTTTTTGTCCTTGTTCAATTGAATCAAAACATACGTGTCTGCTCCGTAACTGAAACAACTTTATTTTTCAGCTTAATATGTCAAATTTAAATTAGTTTTTCTTTGTGTTTACATAATTTATGTTTTTATGTTTATTATGTACAAGCACACGCATGTATATATTTAAGAAAAATATGTTATGTTTATGTGATATAAAATAAAGGAATATGAATATATAAATGTATAAACGTAAATATTTAAAAAATATGTATACTGCATGTGTCTTTATATATACATAATAAATATACACAGTACACATACATCTTTATCTAATCTAAACAAAAACCTTTATTTTAATTTGATTAATTAAAATATCTATATTTATCTATATATAAAGTTATATATATATTAACATTCATTTTTATTATTATTATTTGTTTAACAATATTTTATGATTTTGACAAATAAACATGTATTTTAAATATTATTATTATTATTATTTTAACATTTATTTTTTTAAATTATAAAATAATAGTTTATATTAAAAATATTTCTGTATATGTGAATATTTTATTCCATATTAGATATAATATTTATTATATATTTTTTAACGAATGTTAAATATTTTATTATAATGATTTTACCATTTTTTTAAAATAAATTAATAAGATATATCAGTTTAAACTATAAATGTATAATTGTGTTATTATTGATGCTGTTGTAATTTTGTAGTTTTTTCTTAACATTTAAAATTATATTTAAACTAGAAATAGTATTTCTCTTTATAATAGGTAATGACACTTATTTTATATTGTACTGTTATTTATTTATTTTTGCAGTTGTACTTCATTTCCCTTAAGCAAGAATTTACGTGCACAGTGTTGTATTTTTTGTATCGTTTATTCTTTGGTTTGTTTTATGCGGCCATTTAATTTACTTAACTTTTAGAATTAATTTTGTTTTTCAAATGCTGGACTTGTGTGTTTTGTGCTGTTAAAATGGGCCCGTGTCCCACAGGTGACCCGTCTGCAGTACCTCAACGCTGTGATGGCGTCGCGGGTGGCCCAGAGCCCCGAGCCACCTGAAATCAAGATCCTGCCCAACAGTCAAACCAAACTCCTAAACGAGAAGAACACTACTCAAGGTACGGCGCCCGAACCCCAGCACACGTGCATGACACCGAGCATATGACCGATCATTCTGTGCGACTCTGTGCTTTTGATTTTGCGTATTTTCTTCTTCCCGTGTTTCTGTATAATTCGCTACCATTGGAATGTTGTCTAAACATGCAAGAACAGGTCGACGGGGAATGTCTGTGAAACGTCAGTCTTCATCGCTCTCTTCTGCTGAACTAAGACTGTGTTCTCTTTCTTTGCCTTTTTCTCTCCTTCCCTACATTTTCTCCCTCTTTTTATCTCCATTAGACTTTCAGCTCCACTTTGCATTCTTTGACGCAATTGACAACTACTGTTAGTGTGCTATGCATGAGGTAAACGCCAGTGATAAGCATGGTATGTTGTGTTTGAAACATGTATCCCAGCACAGCATCGAAGCATCCCAGAGCGCCACCAGCTGGTTGGTATGATACAGCAGTGCATGTCAAATGATACGCATAGCGCTTACATTTGAATGCGTCTCTGATACGAGCTTAAATCAGTGTTTTATCCTTCTCTTTTTTTTTAATTCCATTCCGTTCCGTTTTGCAAAGTAACCCTTTTCTGTATTAATGCTGTCTGTTGGCTCCTCTGCATTAAACTCTCAGACAGGATATAAACGTCCAGGTACGTTCCCCTTACTCCAACCAAACTGCTACCTAACTGCACATTTTTATTTATTCATTTATTTATTCATTTTTAATAAACTTTGGCCAAAAATATTTTAATACAATGGTCTAATATTGCAGTAAATATGTGCTATGTTATAATATATATCCCAAATATAATCTTTATTTATTCATGTATTTATTTACATTCAAATAGTAAATGGGTAAATCTCACAAAACCCAAATAAGGGCATCAAAGTCATATTGCATCCAAGTCCAATGTAAAGTATTTATACATAATATTAGCATTTTTATGTACCATCTATAAAAATACATCACTTTAAAGCAGTAAAACAAATGAGAATCTAATGAATAAATATAGAAAGGAAAAAAAACCTATGTGTGGACTTTTTTCATGTACATTTTGAATTGTAATGTATTTCGAAAAGTGTCCACCGAATGATGGCAGAATATGTGACTAGAGAAGGATGAATCGGTGTTTTTAATTGTCGGTTTCATTCTGCAGGTGCGAGCAAGAGCCAGGAATCCAGCACAGACGAGGAGCTTCACAGCCAGAGACTAGCCTTTTGACCTTTCTGCGGGATTTTATTATGACAACGAATTTGTTTTTGTCGTCTTAAAAGAAATCTTTTACTCCTGGAATGCAGCGATTGAGCCAGATGCAGGACTGTTGAGGAAAGCAAAAGACGTGATGGTCGAGACGTGTCTTTTTGGTCAGGAGGGGTCTGTTCCCTCTGTTCTGCTTATTCAGCTGTTCCCTCTGATGTCACTTCCTCTGCACTCTGCTTGAGTTCACTTATTTACTTAAGGTGTATGCGTGTGCTACTAAATTAAATGGTGTGCCAAGATCTTACTATCCCTGTCGTATCGTATAAAACAGTATTACAGCTCTGAAGCGTCAAGCCCTAATGTGCCAAAATGGGTTCAGAGCAAACAGAAAATAGCCATTTACTCACCCTCATGTCCTTCCCAACACCTAATCTTGTCTTTTTCAGTTAATAGTGACTAAAGCCATCAGCCTCCCTCTGTAAATGACAAAACAGCTTCATTGAAGCACTCAAATGTCATCCTGCATGCATATTTGAACTGGAATAATGGCCTAAATGCCAAAAAATCTGCACACGCATAAGGTTTTAGACCTTTGGGGAAGTACGCTATGGTTCGGGGAAAAAAACAGTTAACGTCCATGGAATCTTTTCATTCCACAAAAAGTTCTTAAGGGGGTATCCCAGTGGTGCCACAGAATCATCATTTCAGGTTCTTTAAAGAACCTTTCAGTGAGCAGTTCTTAAAATAACAAGTTTTCTCTTAGTTTAAAGAACACTTTACATACAACATAAAGAACCGTTCCATTTTAGAGAACCTTTAGTTGCAATGGAAAGGTTCTGTGGATTTAAAGGTTCTTCATGGAACCATTAACGTCTATATAAAGATCCTTTATTTTTTTTGTTAAAGAGCTGTTCACTGAAATGTCATTTTTGGAGCCAAAAAAGGTTCTTCTACACTCCAAAACGGGGCAAAAAGTTCCAAAAGGGGGCAGTTGCAATGATGCCACTTTGTTTGTGTGCGTTTTAAACACATTTGAATAATCTAAAGAACATTTTTCACATTACCAAGAACTTTGTGCAACGGTAAAGGTTGTTAATGGTTCTGCTTGGAACCACCCATGATAGTTAAAGCCCCCCTGTTATAAGTAATGAAGCTTCATATGTTGGTTTTGGGACTCCCCAACAAGAGTTTGACATGCTTTTAAGGTCAAAAAACACTTATAGGCCCGGTTTCACAAACGGGGCTTAGCTTAAGCCAGGACTAGGCATTGGTTAGATTAAGATATTGAAGCAACTTTTACAAAAATGCCTGATAAGAAAAAATTACAGGTGTGCATCTCAACACAGAATGACGCTGACATGTTTTAAGAAATGTCAGAGTAAGATATTTTCATCTTGAAGTTAATCTGCTGTGATTGGTCGAATTGGTCTCGTTTTTAAAGAACGAATTCGCATTTTCATTCAGACCAACAAAATCAACAAGCGGGCGGGAAATATGCTAATGTTTCATTTTGATGTCAATATAAAACGGCTTGAGGCACTTTTTAAAAAAAGCATTCACTGCGAAAAACCCCTGTCAGAACTTTTTGTGTGTGTAGATGGAGATCCAAAGACAGGTTTGATGGTGAATCCTTTTAGGTCCCAGTACATTAAGTGCCAATGTATGTTATCTAGAGGAATCTTGCTAGAAGTGGAAAGCTGGATTTTTCACATAAAAAACAAACAAACTCAGATGTGGCGTTAATCACTAACTGGGACAGGAATAGGTCCTGCTCAGTTTTTGCCTAATATATATTACCTCTTCAGATTGTTAGATTCATTATTTGCAGAAAAACAATTTGTGAGTGACATTACAACTATGATCCTGACCTGTTTTTTTTTTTTTTTTACTGCATGTCTACATCTGGCTGTCTTTTTAATTTTGCATTTCAGAATATTTGCCTATTAGGTGATGCCTTGCATGACTGTAGCGGATTTAGCTAACAGTATGAACAAACAAACGTCCAACTTTTACCATGCTTGGAATAACCGGACCATACCATTAGATTAACATGAGAAATAGCAATTCTGAAAATGCCAATGTTTTTGAACTTGTATCATATTTTGAATTGTAGAAACGTTGTGTAGATGGGTAATTAACATAAAACCTACTTATTAATGAGTCTAAAAGCTTTTCCTAGCATTCGGTGGTGTTCTGTTATAACCGCTATCCGTTCCATCCACTTGTCCTAGAGAAGACGCTTGGTTTAAGCTTATTTCAAGCTTCAGTGACATTCCGGAATACACTACCATTCAGATGTCTGGAGTATATGTTTTTAAACAACCCGCCAAGGATGTGTTTATTTAATAACAGTAAAATAAATTGTGAAATAATGTTACAGGTAAAAAGTACTGGTTTTTTTATTTGAATACTATGTTATTTAAAGATTTCAGCAGCATGACTCTAGTCATCAGTGTCACATGATCCTTCAGAAATCTAAATCATTCTGACTTGCTGCTCATTTTTATTTCTGTGGAAACCATGATACAATTTTCCCTAGTTTTTACTGATGAGTAAGGGTTCAAAAGAACAGCATTCATTTGTCACTTTTAATTAATTTAGTGTAATTAAAGTAACCTATTAATTTGTTAAAAATCATAACGCCAAACATTTAATTTGGGTCTGGATGTGCAAAGGAAGAGTGATTTAACTTTCAGGATAGACGTTATTAACTTAAGCCTTTATTTGTTTTATTGATGCAAATAGTCCATTCTAAGCCGTTATTTGCTTATTTATGTGGTCATTATAGGCCATCTGCTAAAAACTGACCGCATCGATCAGTGTGTGAAATATTTTTCTGCTGTTCAAAATGTTGTACTGTTTGTTCTGTTGTAAAAGGCAATTTATATGGTCACAGAATAGCGAATGTATAATATATATATATATAATACATTACATCCTTTTCTTGTCTTACTCTATTTATCAAAAGAAATGCTGCGATTTTTTGCATATTAGTTAGAGAGATGACTGTAAATGGTTGTAAAGTGGGAACAGTTGCTGGCAGATGTCAACTCTTCAGGTACAAACGTAGGTATTACCAGGGATTCAAACACACTTTTACTTCTGACCAGCCATTTTTTGGTAGTTGAGATTAAAATCTTCTCTGTATTGTACATGAGCCGTTGATTGCTCTTGAGATCAACTCTTTCATAGGAAATAAACACAGCCCAGAGCTTAACTGATTGTTGGTCATTTTGTATGCATTTATGTACAACGCCTGCGTGACATTCGGTCCAATTCCTTTGATTATGAAAACAACAGGAATGAATGGGCTACCATTACATTTAAGTATAGATAAGTGTGACATCATTGTTTGAACATAGCCAGATGAGCTGCCACACATCTGCAGCATTTAATATAATATTTTTTTAATTTATAATTTCTTTTTAAAGTATATTTCAATATATTAGTATACTTTTTAAGACAGATTCTGAAAGTTTCACAACTTATAATAAAATTTTATATTTTTTGTTTTCTAATTTGTAAACAAACCAAAAAAAATAAAAATCATGTAGCTACCTTGGAGATGAATCATAGATCAATGTTCATTAAATATTCATTATTTATCTTTGAGCACCCATGGGTAGTTGTTGTGCTTATGACTAACTTCCTGTTATTTGTCATATTACAACAAGACTGAAGACCATATTTGGTCGTGGAATTACTATTTAGGTTACATCGTGCTTGTAGACTACATGCACACAAGACCTTTCAAATGTCCATCAAGCCTGCATTTATATGAATTAAAAAATACACTAAAATCTGTAATATCATGAAATATTATAACATTCAAAAGTATTCTTTTCTATTTTAATTTATTCTAAAATGTAGGCTAATGTATTCCTATGATCAAAGCTGAATTTTCAGTATTATTCCTCCAGTCTTTAATATCACAAAATCATACTAATATGCAGATTTTTCAGATTTTTTTTATGTGAACTTTTTGTCTTTACTGACGTGTTTGAATGCATTGTTACTGAGTAAAAACATTGATTTCTTTAAATAAATAAATAAATAAAAATCTCAGTTTATTTAGACAGTTTATCATTATATCATCAATTCTTATTTGATTTAAACAACTGCAGCAGCAACATTTATATAATATATTGTAGCATATCCTTCTTTCTTCCTTTAAACACCCATTCAGATCTCTGTAATACAGGATACAACAATACAGAACATTTTGAATCTACTGTATGATGTAACTATATAATTTATTCAATATCCCTCATGATGCAACAACGATTACACACATCCTTGTAGCTCACACCTAGAAAGACTGAGTCATGGGACTGCAGGATAAGAAAGTCCAGGATAAACTGGTTTTCCAGGCGGGGACACTTTTGTACGTGTTTCATGCCACAGTTTCCTGTTTCTCAAACTGCAAATCCTAACTGATCGTGTCTGTTGTCTGAGCTAACAGAGACTTCAAATAGTAAATGAGCTGTTTTATGTGTTAAAGAAAACAAAAAGGTGCCGTGCAGCTGTGGTTAACGTTACGCATTTTTGCAGAAGCTAAATGAGGATGTTTCATAAAAGCAGAAATTCTGCTGGACATTCTAGCGCCTATATGTGTATTGCGCCAATAAAAACCCACTCTGTTGAAGAATTTATTTTCATAACTCAATGGTGGATATTCTTTTTTTAAACTGATAATTAATTCGCCCAGAACGTTTTGTGCATGACTTCAGTGAAAAGTTAATGAGATAACTGAAGCCATTAAGCACTTAAGCCACAATAATATTACTTTGTCATAGCTTCCTTTAAAAAGGCAATTATTAAGACGGCGCTTACATAACTAAAAAGGTGTTTTGTATTTTTCTGACTTTACAAAATATCCTTTTAAAGGTGATTTCTGTTATATTTTTAAATGTTCTAATCTAATGCATAAGAATAGCATAATATATTTACAGATGTATAGGAAACATGCTAAGCTCACATAGCTTTTCTTTTGCCTTAGTCTGTGTGATTTCACATACTGTTCAATTTCATGCCACATCAGCATGCAAACGAACCCAAATAGAGATTTCAGATTTTATCCAACTTGACGTCCTTCTAAAAACTTGTATGACATATTAAAACGTGGATAAATCACCCTCCGTAATGTCATCTCGCAGCCACAGCAGCTTGACCCCTCTGACCCCTGAATCTAATAGTGTGGAATGTTCTTTGGTTCTTGCAGTGGAGCCGGAGCGTGTCACTGCCTTTTTAGGGATCATATCTCAAGATCAGTCTGGACTGAGTGGTTTTGAAGAGATTTACAGCTCCTCACAGCACAAACAACGCTGCCACAGAGAAATAAAGGTGACTGCCACAGATTGGTGCAGTGGTGACCGTGTATTAGCAGGGGGTTAAAAGGGAGATTAGTAAAGTTTTAGGACAGTATTTTTCTGCTTGATGGTAAGTAAATCCTACCTATTTGTGCTACGTATTAATAGCAGATAAAAAAATCATTGTAAACAGGATGCAGACGCGCAAACCTTCTCTAACAAAACAGACACAAAGATAAAAGCAGATATATGCATTTGGGAAAATGACTGTGGACTGAGGACCAACTGTGTAACTTTAATTTATTGGTGGTATTTGTGTTTATTTATTTATTTTCCTTATTTATATATTTTCAGTTGTTTTCCTTTTGCCTTTTATGAGGTTATTTTTAATATTTTACGTCAATGCTATGTGTGTATTACGTTTATAAAAAGTTTAATTAAAACATGATCAATTCGTTCTTATTTATTATTCCCATGCGCAGTTCAAAGCTGTAGCAAATAAGGATGTTTTTTGTGAATTGCTTCGAACAAACAAAAACTGCATCACAGTAGGAAGATTGCAAAAGCAGAGGGAAACCACAGACATGCCCACAAAAAAACCAACTACGTACACAATTGCGTCATATTTTACCTTTTAAATTTGCTGTTTTGATTGTTTTATTTTTATGTTTTATGTCTTAATCTGTCTTATATTAGTTAGAATTCACAAAATTAATCAGTTATTGCTTTACGAAAGTTTTTATTTTAATTTTTTAAAGATTGTAACTTTTTTCCTTTTCTGATGCTTCAGGACAGTTAAAAATAAAAAAAATAAAAACATTTTAATTTTAATTAAATGAATGATGCATGATCATCATAAAAGGGCTGTATGAAAATGCATTTTTTAATAAATATTAGAACCAGAGAGCGACGTGAGCGCGCGCACAGCCTCCTTTTCTCAGGAGAAAATGAAAATAATTAGCTTTTTTGAGTTCTCCATCGTGACAGCCATGTGACAAAGGAAAATAAGCAGGCTTGTTAACACTTGAATGGAACACACGCTAATAAAATCCCATATGCTTTTATGGCTGTGTCGCAATTTTATAAACTTTTGCTCCTTAATTACTCGCTTCTTTGAAACGGGAAGTTCCTGCAGGAGGATATAAGAGCGCACTTGCGCTGTCACAAACATTCAAGCGAAGACTCTCACAGGAGAAACGAGTTAACCAACATCCAGACAAGGAACTGAACTAAACGACTGGTATGTGGCGTACTATACACTTTCTCGTGCATCTTGATTGAAAGTGCGTTTTTAAAAATAAAGGTTATTTTCTCACTGTTTGTTGTTATGCTTTACTTTAGAACGATGGCATGCCAAGGACCCTTTATTCTGCCTTCGGAGTAAGTATCACAATTTTATATATATATATATATATATTATATTAATCAATTGATTATCAATAAACTCTTGCCTAGAGGATACATTTAACAAAATCTGTAAATGCTGCATTTCTATATGCTACTTTGAATTCGTTTGCCTAAAACTCCTTAAATGCTAACTTGTGTTTATTTTCTAAACAGTGCACTCCAGACAGACATGATGTACCCTAAAATGGCTGGCATTGATGAAGTGGACTGCCCAGATCATCTAGCCATGGTGAGCTGCTCTTATATATGCTTGTGAATGATACAGTCTGTATCATTTTAATATGAAGTCTTCTAAAACAGTTGTATTCTTCTCCAGATGTGCCAATGCGACATGAGTGAAGACATCAAACTGAAAGGGTCTCAGCATACTCACAGCTTGAGGCGGGCGGTGAACATCATCATTGCTGTGGAAAGATTGAAGCACGTGAAGGAAATGTCTTATGGCATGTTTTGTGAAGAGAAGCTGTCTGCTGGCAAGATCTGTGAAGATGCTCTGCTCAGCTTCATCTTGGAGAATGTGATCGAAGGTACAAACTTTTAAGCAGCTAAAACTGGTTTGAGCTGGAAGCACCCCCTTAACCTAAGCTGGTCACCAGATTGATTATTGAGTTAATAGAAATACTTGTTAACCTATGGGTTTTCTTCATATTTTGTGACTTTTTTTGTTTGTTTGTGGGTTACTTTGAATGGCAAATTTCATGGATGCACAACCAAAATGATATATTTTTGATGCATCTTCGAAGAAAGGTCAAAGCGTCTTTGCGAAATTGTTTAGATTTACTTATATTGCCTGTTTTTTTTATGTGTTCCAAAGATTATATTTAGATTTTTATCCTCCAGTTTAACAGACAGCCTAAATTAAAGTTTAAGCCTAATCCTAGACTAAATGAAAATCTGAGCTATGCCAGTGCCATTGTTTTGGCTTAAGATGCACACCAGTAATGCTTTTTTCTGAAACTTGCTTAAATGTCCTAATTGAAACTGGGCTAATAATATAAAATACAAAGGGGTCAAGCAGTACAATGTGATACATTAAGCTCTATAATATTAAAATGAATCTGGAATATCAAACTAAATATGTTAATTGGCCTAAAAGGATTTTTTTTCTCTCTCTTGATCAATGTTTTCTGTCTTTTTCTTTTCACAGAGCGTCTTGCGAAGACCGTTAATGTAACACCGATTTACTCCAAGGACAGCCGGTCCATTCTGCAGTGCACCATTTGTGATAAGTACAAGAAGACTCTGGTGCAAAGCAACAAACTAGCCAACGAAGATCTTCATTTGCAGGCCGTGACCCTGAATGCAGGAAACAGTCAGTACAAAGGTAAATCTCTAACACAAGCTTTGGCATGAAAATGCGCGACTTCCCAAATGCTCTTTTGGCGGTACCCCTTACACTTTTTCTGTTTCTTTCAGTTCGGTTCAATATGTCAATGTACAATGCGAATCGCCTAGAAAATAAAGGCCAGCCCGTGTGTTTGGGAATTTACAACAGCAACTTCTACATCGCTTGCACCAAGCATGACGGTTCTTCCCCCGTCCTGCTCTTGAAGGTTTGTACACCACAGACACATTAACCTTCCCCAAAAATTGTTTTCCGCATTTTAAAATGAGGATTAAAAGCCCTTTTTATTGTTTTAGGAGGTCAATGGCCCTCTGGACACCATTAAAGTCGGTGACCCGAACGGGTACGACAGCCTCCTCTTCTACAGGAAAGAGGCCGGCACTTTCAGCACTTTTGAATCCGTTCAGAATCCAGGATGGTTTATTACCACATCTTTCGATGACTGGAAGAGGGTGGAAATGCACCAGGTGCCAACTGACCAAACCACAAACTTCACACTCGAGGATCAACAAAAAATCACGAGTTAAGAATCCGATTTAATCCACAAACACATTTCCAGAGAGTATGTACCATGTACAGTTTATAATCTGGATTTATTCAAACATGTTACAAACCTGTAAGAGTTTATGTGTCGGTCTGGGTTTATTTATTTTTCTATTACATGTGTAAGGTTTGTGTTGGGAATGGTAAATTCATGTTGAATTACTTGGTGTAAACATTTGCATATGTGTTTTAATTAATTGTTTTTTAAATATTTATTTTAAATTATTTTAAATCAAACCTATTTTACACAGCACTGATTGTTTTCTGTTTTGTTTTTTATCTTGTATTGAAATAAACCTAAGATGTGGATGCTACTTGGTGTTGTGAAGTTGATTTAACGATGAGATTACGATTATAACAAGATTACTATTAGAATGATCATATAAAAATCCAAAGTGCACTATTAAGTTACTGCACATAAAGAACAAGCTAAATCTTAATTTATGTAATTTAAGGCACTAAATGGAGACCCTAAAATAACACAACCAGCAGAACAGTGATGAATTAATTATACAGTTTATAAATCATTTACATTTACAATGCTGCTCAATATAGCACTGATGCTGCTTTTTTGTTTGTTTACTTTGTCACTTTATTGAAAATTTTCAGTAAAATATTTATTTTTCAATGGATATCGAACTTCCTTGCTGAAAAAAACTTCTAAAACCAGCCTAGGTTAGCTGGTTTTAGCTGGGCTCCCAGCCTGACAAACTGACAAACCCCTCTAAAACCAGTCTGCTGACCAGCTTAAACCAGCTAAAACCAGCCTAGCCTGTCTTTGTTTTCAGCAGGGTTTTTCAACTTTTCTTTTTTAAATGTTTTGTTAGCTTAATCTATGCACCCCAAAAATGCTTTTTATGTATAAATTGTTATATCGTTTGAAAAAGAGACATTTTGAACATTTATCAAACCAGAGAAAATTAACGTTTGACAAGGAGAAAAAAAACCTAAACTTTAAACCTAAAAAAAAACGAAGCTATGTTATAATTTTTGGATCACACCTCCCTCTGCTGTACTTCCTGTGGTCTTCAGTAAATTAAAACACGAGCGCCTCCATGCGGTAGAATATTATACTGCATACAGATAGTTAATTGTATTACATGTGACACAAACGTCCTCAGTGTTAGATATTAAGGGTAAGTTGTCTATTACTGTTTTCCATTTGGTTCCTAATGTGACAATGATCTTTAAACTCCGATATAAATATCAGACAAAGCAAATCATGATGTTATAGGTTTACAAATCTTTCAAATAGAACACATCAAATGTGGACTTCTTATTTCATTCTATATTTTGGCAAGTCATATGCTAGCTTAAGGCAATACTTGTTCACAATAAAATTCAAGCAATTTTTCCTTTGACAAAAAAAGCATGCATTTCCATTGTCGCTAGACAGACTTAAAAATGTAAGATTACTAACTATTTTAACGGGTTGCTATGACTGATCATATCGTCATTGTGTCAATGAAACGTTGCAAATAGTGATATTCAACATGTAAGATACTAACAAAAACATCCTATGCCATTACCATGTTATTGGGGGTGATTTTAGACTGTCTTTGAAGAACCTTGTATGTAAATGAATATAAATATGGAGCATAATTTTTCACAAACACATAGGATTGTGTTATCTTCTGATACAGTCGCTGTATTATAGCAGCTACTGCTCTATGTAAAGAAAGCCACCAGATGGCATTTGCTGGTTTCTTTGAAGCAGAGGTTTTTCCCAGCTGCTTGCACATATGATATGTGATTGTGCGACTTAAAATCAAAGCTATATGAATGACAGATTTTTCATATGAAGTGCTGGACATGTGAGATTCATTACATTTTATGGTACAATTGATTAAAGGAACTCACACCAAATTAAAAATTAGTTGAAAATTAACTCTCCTTCGAGATGTAGATGAGATTGTTTCTTCATTTTAAAAGATTTGGAGAATAAAGCACTTGTCCGCTAATAGATACTCTGCAGTGAATGAGTGCCCGTCAGAAAGAGAGTCCAAAAAGCGGAAACAAAAAAACAACACAGTCAACCACACCATTCCAATCTGGATTGGACAGTTTTTCACTGTGTTTGATCTGTGCATACTTCTGATCCATTTCAGACAACTATACAGAAAGCAATATTATGGCTAGAGGACTCATAATTTTAATTTGAATGCATTAATGATTTATTTGTTTCGTATAAAAGCACAGTTTTTACTCCACAAAACATGAACTGATGGACTGGAGCAGTGTGGGTTATTCATCTTAATCTTGGATGGCCTACAGTTCCAGCAAATGTGCATTTTTTTGTTGAACTACTCCTTTAAAGACTAAATCGAAGTACAAAAAAAAAAATGTCAACTAGTCAACTGGTATTTACAGCTCAGATGACTGCATCAAAAGGTTCTGTGGTTTCATGAGCATAGATTTAAATCACATGCCAAACAGGGTGCTTATCCCAAACGTAAAAGCATTCCTCCTACAAAACGCCCTCCATTGTGAGTATCTGGAGAACTGCTGCATCTCAATTACAGGTCCCACTGCAGCAACCCAGTTCCTATTTCAACACAGAAGCTGCACTGAACTGCACAAAACCAAACCCATGCATACAAAAGACAGAGTGTCATAACCTATGTTTCAGGTCATTCTGCGCTCTCTAAGCTGCTGACAGCATAAAAAAATGTTCATGCATGCAGTTTTTTGTTTGTCTTTTGCATTAGTTTTTTTTTTTTTTAAAGGATTGACATACATAATATGGCTCCTTCCATGTCAGAGGCGTTTGTTTAAAAATTTGTGAGAAGTGTGTAATATTTGTGCGCGCGCCCTCCTCCTCCTCATCCCCCCGGCCGTTTGTACGCTCACATGCGCAGGCTGCAGAATGTATGTCTCACATTCCGGGCACATGGCAACACCAGCTAAATATAGCCTGGCAGCCCAGCAGCACGCTGGGATCAGGGTTTCTTCCTGCGAACGCAGAATCCCCATCACGTAACGCCCCCTCCCTCCTCCTCTTTACGCTGTCCTCTCATCTGCTCGTGCGTTCGCCTCTCACCGGGGAACTCGAGCTGGTTGCCAAAGGCAGCAGTTCATTTACGGAGTCAAACGGTGTGTGCTTCTCTCAGAGGAATTCACCTCACAACGATGTCGAAAGCCTTGTGTGCAGCAGGTTTAGTATTAACTACAAAAAAGAAAAAAAAAAGAAAAAAAAAATCACATGCGAAATGAAAGTTTTTGCTCATGTAGCCTAAAATATGTGTGTACTGTGAATATTTGTATGTGTGTATATATATATTTATATATATAAATACACACATATAGTATATATATTTAAAATATTTACATCTATAATTATAGTCATACAATTTATAAATAAATCTTTTTCTGAAATATATACATGCATATGTGTGTATTTATCACATATATATTATGTAAACTTTTATTTTGTACTTTTATCACACTTTACACTAGCTGAAATATAAACAAAAAGGACATTTTATTTTATTTTACCAGTTTGCCATTATTACCCAAACATTTAAATATATATATATATATATATATATATATATATAAAGAATAATTACTTTGAATAAAATATAACATTTACTGTATAAAATGGTAGAATTATAAATACTTAATAAAAATAAATTAAATAAATAATTACTTTAAATAAACAAAGTATTATATGTAAGCTGTTTACTTGCAATAAAATTAACATTAATTGAAATAAATATATCTCAGCTAGTTGCCTATAGGCAGCATTTCTTACAGCATTTCTAGTGTTAGAAATGTTACTAAAAATAACGAAAACTAAATCAATCTAAAAATTAAAACTTAGTAAAAATTGTATGCTTAAAGCTATAATAACAGAAGATACCAAATTAAATAAAAATACCAGAAAAATAAAAGCATACCAGTGACACTAAAATAGCAATTAACGATAAACTCATAATTAATTAACCTATATCTTTCTCTTTTTCTCCGAACTGTACCATTAAATTAGCTTGGATAAAAGTGTCTGCTAAATTAATAATTCCAATTAAATCATAAATCGAAAGCATTATTAATCTTGAACAGGACAAAGTAGTTTAACTTAGAAAACAAAAAAATGCATGCCAACGACTCTTCCCAACGAGACAGATTTGCATTTTATTAATTCAGAGGAAAAAGCTAAGCCTGAACATTTGAATATTATGGGTTTTTGCTCCTATGATGTCATATGACCCCACCCACCCTGACCTAAATCAAAATAATGACGGACCGTCCAGTTGCGTGTCTAAATTTGGTCCACATTTATTGCTTAGAGACAGCGCTGACTCTTGGTGACCAATGAATGCTCGTGTGATCACAGCAGGAGCTCAGTGCATTTCTAATAATCCGGGCCTGATCTGGCAGAGACCTGAGCGTGGCATTGCGTCCCGGTCTAATTCCACCATTCTGAGGGTCAGCCGGGACACGGAGCGTATTCGTACCTGGCATCCCCTGTAGTCTTTAAAGCGGGTGACTTACATTCCCGTGAGAATGACTGTCACGCCGGTGACGTTCACCGAAAAGGTCGCAGGCATCTGTGTGGCTGGAGATGCTGCAATGTACTGTAGGTAAATTACATATTGTCACACTGCAATTTTTACATCACCATTATAACATGCCTTCCCATACATTGACTCACTTTTTAGGTTATGTAAGTCAAGCAGTGAAGTTTTACTGTTACTTAAGTTTGGGATAAGTAAGATGTTTATGTATATATATATATATATATATATAGGCTACTTTTATTTATGCAAGGATATTAAATTGAGCTCTTTTGACCCTAGTAAAAAAGTAATATATTTGAAATAGCTATTTATTTCTGTTCAAATCTATTAACATATTTACTGACAGATAACTCGAGACCTAAATTTGAACGGCATTTTATTTGGAGTATAACTTGTGTACGATGCATATTTCTTATTAATAAGCCTAAATTGTGTGTTTATGTCACATTTAATGAGGATTGTGTAATATTGCCCTTAAATGCAAAATATTTAAAGTGTACCTTTGTATACTTGCAATAGTTCAACAATAGTTAGCGCATTCAAATATACTAATTTTGTTTTTAATTGGATTTCAGCACTACTTCCACACAATTAAAGTGCATTAAGTACAAAATGAGTTGTACAGTTTAGTATACTAAAAGTACAATTGCATGGCATTTTATTAATTACATAAACATGAAAATGTATTAGTAGAATACTGAGCATGAGATAAATATATTTATTTTTCACTAGGGGAAGACCCACCTGTTTTCAACATTGATTACAATATGAAATATTTCTTCAGGAGCAAATCAGCAAATCAGAATGTTTTAGGAAGGATTACGACTGATGACTGGAATAATGATGATGGAATTTCAGCTTTGCATCACAGGAATTTATTAAAATATATTAATATATCATTATATTTTTGAGAAGAGTGTTACTGCAGGTCAATTTCACTTTTAAAAACAAAAATGTAACCCAAAATCAACAGTTTTTTTTGCAGACAGACATTCTCTGCCATTAAATTGCAATGAGTAACTGCATTAACTATTGGCAAACACTAGCTGAAAACATTCATTTCAGTGTGTGATATTTCTTTGTGGACATTAATCAAGAAATGTTAACTCAGAAGCAAATCTACATATAAATTGCACATACCCCAAAAAGGGATAAATGCTTGATTTTGGATTAATGTAATAAACCTATTTTACTCCCTTATATACAACCCATTTCAGAGTTCAACAAGATTTTAACCCTCAGCAGCTGAGTGAATCATAAAAAGTGGGCCTCACATACCAGAATGGAGATGACTGGAGCAGAGCAGCTGAAAAAATAACACGGATTCATGATGTCATTCACAAAGGACAGTCACTTCAGAGGCGGGACTCTGAAACAAAAGTCATTACATTTTGATGAAATATTATTATTTTAAACTTTAAGAAATTTTATGTAGACTATAGGGATATTGCATTTAACCAAATGATTAAAAATATTCTTGATTTAAATAAAGCTGAAATAAAATCAAGATATAAATATTAGATGAAACCCCTAAATATAACAAAAATTGCCCGATTAACACTAAAATTGCACAAATTAAAAAATAAATAAACCTAAAGAATAAAACAAAATAATTAGGTAATACATAGCTAAAAATAAAATGAGAATAAATTAAACCCAAATAGTAATATATAGAGAGAAATAATTGATTAACAAAAATAAACAGAAAAATATTTTTTTTAAAAAGCTAATTGAAAATATGAATAAAATTCAAATAAACCCAAATAATAATATATATAGAATCAAAAATAACTGAATAATAAAAAAAGAAAAATATCAAATAAAAGCTAATTGAAAATATGAATAAAACATAACTTTGAACACAATGTTCATTAACAAAACACCAGTCCAGTAGTTGCTTTCCATCACTTATAATTTCCTTTATTCTGTTACAAACATACATAGCATTTTCTAAATATAGACTTGTAAATCTCAGAAAGAAAAAAAAAAGGTTTAGCCACGGGAAAAATGGAAGGCTGCCGGTTCTAACAGAGGCAGTCTAGTGTGAGGGGCGGGGCTTGATGGGATGGGTGGAGATACTTTGAGTATCTGAGACCTGAGCTCTTGACAGTGTCCTGCAGTAGCCATGAACTCGCTCCGTAACTTCAGTATCAAGTAACAGATAGAAAATGAATTGAGCGAATGTGTACGGAGAATGCCAAGAACCTGAGTTTAAACCAGACGAGGGCATTCCGATGTTAAACTCTCTGCTGAACACATAAGATATTGGAAAAATAGCTACCTTTCGATAAAGATTGTAAATTCTATGAATTGCTGCTCTTGTGCGTACGATCAGGAAAACGTGGTTGACACATGGATGCTGTTAAGAGCTCGGGTGAGTCACCTGGAATAACAGAACATTCTTGCAGAAGTTTTCCAATCTTTCGTACAGTGGTACAGAGGTATTGTTCATTTGAAAAGTATGCAGACGCCCCACACAACTTTGCACAAATCCCAACCTCAGGAAACAGGAAGACAAATCAGCCAATTGTGAGAGTCGGCGAAGAGCCTGACAGGAAATGAACTCATAATCCCATCCCTCTGGATGAGTATTGCTTCCTGTTCCCTTTTTTTCTTTTTTTGTGACAATAAGGTGAAAACAAAACACAAACTTTTACAGCACATATTCTCACATATATATTTATATATAATACATCTGAAATAAACACAGCCAAGTTCAGTCGAAAGAAAGTCCGTTTCTGGTGTTCTGCGAGATATTTGTGCCCGATTCTTGATTTTTGAGAAAAAAAAAGTGCTAGATATTCAACTCCACTTTAACATTTAGCAGCCTTGAGGGTTTAAATGCATCTGCGTCCCCTAAAGTTAAGAAAAAATTAAGTCTCAGTCTCATTCATGTCACTAATAGTATTAGTATGGGGCATACAATCAAAACCAATGCACAAACGCAGCTGATTTAAACGCTAAGTGCTGAAAACATGGCAAATGTCGTTCCTAAAGCATGTTGTAAACCAGCTCAGCCCTCCCCTCGAGTCCCGAATGGTGCCTCCCGTCTACAAATGCTCAGTTTAGCGGAGCAACCCGAACAGCAGCTGAGGAGGGGGGTGACGCAAGAATGTCCTGCCAACAGCTGCTGTGTCACGCTTTCTACTGCCGTTCAGGCTCGGCTGCCAAATCAGGGCCTGTTTTTAAGGGTTACACAGAAAACACTTGATTACAGCGTTTTTTTTTCTCTCCACTATACGGCTTCATCACATGCAGCGAATGCAGTCTGCTGATGTAATAACATTCGCAGTGGCGTGCAAACGACTCAACAATCGGGCCCTTGTGCCTCTGCACACTACAGAGTAAACGGCACAGCTGAATCCAGGAATGCTCACCCTGTTCATGCTCCTCGCATTAAAATAGCCGGCCTGCTAAGTCAGCGCGCCGCTGAGGAGAAACAGCTGCTGCAATCGTGGAAGCACAGAAAACGAGCGCGGAGACTGGCATCCGTTAACAATTCCGCGGCCAACAGATAGGAGTGTGTGAAAATATTTCGTAATTCGTCCGTCTTGCGTTTTAGGAAGGATCACAGCAGTACACATGACTTCAACAGCTGCCATTTAACACGAAACAGGTCAAAGGAGGCTTTACGAATCAGCACAGAACACTGTTGCTCCCAAATAATAATAATAATAATAATGAGAATAAAAACTAAAGGTTGTTCAATTCTTCGCCGTGGATGCAAGCGTATCGTGTTTTCGCTAAAGTGCATGGATGAACGTCGTTAACGATCTTTCTCCATCATAACCCACTGGTCTGCTTGGTTATTTATTTATTTTTTTAATAATATTTTTGGTGTAAGGCTAAACAAAATTCTCGCGTTAATATAGCTGCAGATACTACACAAGAGAAAGCAATAAATTAAATAAAAAGGCAAACGCGGGACGGGCATGCACAGAAATGAACGCACGAGACCACCGGAAAGATGTTCGATATAAATCGCGCAGAAAGAAATAAATGTAATGAAGTACGTGCTGTAAACTCAAAAAGGTTGTGGGAGGAGCTTGGGAGGGTGACGTTTAATTTTTTTTTTAGCAAGGCTAATCTAGTCTTCCACAAAACAAAAACACTGGACAGTCTTCCAATCCCAGCTTATTTCTCTTTTTTACAAAATTAGCTTCTCAAGCTTTAATATTTCTGTAGTTTATATATAATTTTTACTTTGTGTATTCAAAAATATGCTGGTTTTTTTTTTTTCGTATTCTCTGATAAAGTACAATCTGACATAAAAAAAAAAAAATTTTTAAAGACCGCAAAAGGGGACGGGGTGAAAATACACTCACCCACATATTTCTGTCCTCAATATTAACTTATATCACGCATCTATTGACTTAAGCAATCTGTCCCTAAATATTCAAAAGAGGACTTGGACCCAAGTCGGAAAAGAAGAACGTTTTTTTGTATGTTGACCCCAAAACCAAAACATCATCGTCATCAATTGATAGCACCAGTGGAAGGATGTGCACAAAGCAACTATTTTCATTAATAAAGTCATAAAGTCAGAGTATGACTTTAGAAAGTCTCACCATGAACGGCCGAGACACACAAACTCAAAACCAGGGGGGTCAAAATTTTCCAAATCTGAATTTAAAACTATTCAATGCTCAATCAAATTGGCCAAACCCTAAAATCATGATGTGAAAACCAAAAACCCTAAAATACTTATTTAGGGAAAATCTGTCTATAAAAGGGAAAAAATAATCTAGGAACACAACTTTGGATAAACATTTAGAAAGTCCCATGCTGCCTTGGTTGGAAACACACCATGAAGACCAGTGACGCTATCTATATATATATTTATATATACTGTATATACTAAACTTCTCCCCTCTAAAAACATGTTTGCACCCTTACAGCCTGGTTGGTCGTATACATGCCGCTTTTGAAATTCAGCAGCCTTGGCGTTGATGTAACAAAGGTTTAATTGTGAGCTAAGACAATTAAACTTGCTGGTTTCACAGGACAGGGCAGCATCAGGAATAAATCAAACCCCACGAGACATCCTTGGCCCCATGGCTTCAAACTTAGGCGGCCCCCCTCCCCAAACCCTCACCACATAGAAACTTCACAGATCTATTTTTCTGTCCGATGAATATTTTAGTAGACTATTTGAGTTCAATTCATGCACTTATTGTTTCACACATCTCCTGGGGTCAGTCGTCGTCCACGTCCTCGCCCTCGGACTCCTCTCTCCTCTCGTACATCTTATCCCGGTGTCTCTCCTGGATCTCCTTCATCTCCTCGGCGTAGCGGCAGAAGGCTCCTCCGAACTTCCCCCAGGCCTTGAAGGGGATGGTGATGGAGTTCCTGTAACTGGGCTTGACCTCGCTGACCCTCAGGAACACGCCGTATTTGTTGGAGCCCACGTCGAAGAAGAACCTCTTGGAGTCCACCATGATGGAGGTGCCCTCGGGGAGCTCGCCGTAGCCCCCAGCGGCCCCGGGCCCCCCGCCGAGCTCATCGTCCTCCCCGCCGTAGTCGTCGATGAGCTTAGCGAGCGCATCTCGGAACTCGATCAAGCCCTGCGCCGGCAGCGCGATGGTTTGGCCGGCCTGCACGCCGCCGCCGGGACCGGCCCCTCCTCCGCCGACGCCGAAGCCGGGACCTCGGTTGACGGTCTGGCGGATGCGCAGGAACCTCCCGCGCTGGTTCTCCTTCAAGTCGAGGTAGTATTTGCGGTTCTCGCGTACCAAGAACTCGCTCTTCAGCGCCCGCCGCGGGCCTCCGTCATCGCCGGCGGACGACTGCGCGATCTGCTCCGGGCTGCTCGGCCCCAGCTGGGCGTAATGCTCGATGAAATCCCCGAGGTAGTCGCGGAACTCGGCCGCCACGGACATGGAAAGAGTCAGGCGGCTCTTGGAGCCCCCGGCGCCCACCTCCGCTATCTTAATGAAGCGGCCCTTCGCGTTCTGTTTGACATCCAGGTAGAAGCGCTTGTTCTGGATGTCCAGGCGCTTGGACGCCAGCTCCTGGGTCTCCTGCTCCCGCTGGAAGTGCTGGAGGCCCCCGCGCTCGCTCCCGCTGTCTCCATCCGCCATCTTCAGCACCTCCAGCCAACTTCTCCCTCAGAGAAACGTACGCTCCTCTCTGCCTTGTTCCAGCAGGCACAGCTCTCAGCGCCGCAGCATTGGCCTCACATCTGCCAATAACACGCGACGCGCTCTCGCGGGGTCACCAATAGGTCTGCGAGCCTGTCATTCGGAGCGCGAGGGAGGTGCGCTCTGGCCTCATTGGTTAGAGCCGTTTCCTCCTCTTGTGCAGGCATTTCCTGTCCTTCTGGAGCTCAGCTCAGGCTTTGAAGGAGAACTAATAAACATGGTCATTTTCAATAAAAATCAGAAGTTAGAAAGAGCTTAACTGCCAAGTATGCTTGCTCATAAGAGGAATTTGTATTAACTTCCACACAGAGACAATACGATGAGAATAAAAGTATAATAATATATAATATAATTATATAATAATAATTGATATATTGAACTATTGATATATAATTTGTTTTGCCAGTGCAATTACGCAATAAAAGTAAATAAGAAAATAAACAACAACAAAGCTAATATTCTACTGTAAATGTAATGACTTTTCTTTAAAATCCATACTAGACTGTGCTACTAAATTTTCAACAATACTTTGCATAACAGTTGTGTGTAGCATTTATCTGCACAGGTCTCTGTGTATTTTATTTTACAATCTGACCCAGAATCAGCCGTTGTCCAGCTCTTAAAGCGTCAGCTGTGACGTAAACACTGACTGTAGATCAGCTGGTGATCCTCGCTGAAGGATGACGTCAAATGTGACGTCGGGGTTTAATTTCCGAGGTCAGTGTGTTATTAAAGCGATCATAAAAAGGACGCACACGAAAAATTATCACTCTTTAATTGTAGAACTTCTCTGCGTGTAACTGGTTGAGTAGGACTTAATTTTGTACAAATGATTGCAAATTATGTTTTATTATTTTAATCATTGCTCTGCTCTGACCTAGTGTCATTTAAATTTTTTAAAAGTCAAACTGAGAATTAATTAGGCCTATAATAATATAGTATAATTATATTATAAAATGAATGAAAACGACAAATCTTTAGATGAGCATAACATATTCAATTGATATCTCAAAAGCTATTATAAGTTGTTTTTTTTTATTTATCTCTAGCCTATATTCTATATTCGGTCGCCTATTGCTACTGCTCATGCATCTTAATAAATGCATGAATTAAAAATTTAAGTAATGTGTTACATTGCAAATTTGATTATTATTAGTAGCCTATTATTTTTTAATCAACATACAAATTTCCGTGATCCTTAGAGGGCTTTTATGTTTCACATACAGAGTCTGTCCATTTATAAAATAAAAAACTCCAGCCAAGAACAGATCCAAGAATGCATAGTCCGTTTGTTAACTTTGGGAAACCTTCATGTACACATAGCAATTACTACAATAAAAATAAATGTAATAAAAAATTGATTGATTTATTTAATCAAAATAATGCAGATTTATTTTAGTTTTATGACTTAATCCCTTTCTTTTAATTAAATAAGTTTATTAATATGTGGCTTGCCTAATGAAACTGTACCACACTGTAATATAATAAATCAAGACGTTAAACAATAAATGTGTCCTATTACGCCCTCCACTGTCAACAAATAAAAAGAAATGTTAGCCTAAAAAAAGTGAACTTCAAGATTAACATATTTATTGGGTTATTTATTATTTTTAATAATTACCTAAATAATATAACGAGATATAGTAACTGAGTAAAATCTAACCTAGCTAAAAACTGAAGTAAAAACCGCCAAAATCAGTTACTTTTACAAAATAAAGCCAATGATTTTGAATAGTAGGGGGTGGGTGAATTGTCATAACAACGGCTATGGCAATCATATTTTAATTGAGGAACATAGGCTTTTAATCGTATGATAATCAGGTTTTTGTTGCGTACTATTGTTTTACTTGCGTTTCTTGTTATTGTTGTGGTAATACATTCATTTACAGGTCAAACTTCAGAAACCGAAAAGGCGCCAAACGACCGCGCATGCGCAGATAGTTAAGGTAAAGAATCCGATGAGCCTAAATTATGTATTTTTAAAACGTGGCCAGGTAAAAAAGACTCGTTTTATAACCATTTAACAGTGTTTTTCAGGACAAATTCCCCAATTTGCCATGTGAACGAGGGAAAGAAAATATGAATATGCCATTTTATATGCACATAGATACATTAAAGAAGATACATTAAAATTGTGCTTGTTCACTTTCGTTCTGTTTGTTTTATGTAACTCTCTTATATAGCCAAGGTCACCTCATCGTCATCAACAGAGATAAGCATGCAAAATGAAAAGGACCCACAAGGACACTTTTAGTTTTGAAAAGAGGAAGCTGAAGGGAAAGAAACCTACAATAAACCGACAAAGCGTGCTCAGTGACACAACTGTTCCCATGATCATGCGTTGTAGCTTTTACAACGGAATACACAATAACTTGCCAGTTATTGTTCTATAGATTGTAACTGTGATCGCAACATTCCCAATCGCATATATAATGTAAAAAATACTTCTTCTTTTTTTTGTAATGAGTGATGACGGCGACACGCATGCGCAGAAGAGTAGTGCGCTGGTGGTCCGAGAAAAAAGAGAGAGAACTGGAAACCACCCACATATAGAAAAGCGCCGTGATTGGAGGGATCCGACGGTTCAAACCAAGACGTAGCTCGCTCATTGGTTAAAACGCTGGAACGTACCGCGCTCAACGCTGAAGTGGGCATCATTGTGTTTTCCCTCCGTTTCGTGCGAAAAGAGAAGCAGCTCATCCGACGACATGGTAAACCAAGTTTTTAATTGTCTGATTTCTAAAATAAAGCCTAGCTCGGACGATTATGCTTTGTGTAAATTGTAAAGGTGCCGTGCTTTGATTCTGTGCACGTGATGGCTTTTAATAAGCTCGCGGGTTTGCAGTGTTTTTGGAAAAGAGCGCCGACCGTGGATTAAAGTGGTTTTGGTCTAGCAAAAAGAATTAAATAGCCAAAAATGCGTTTAATTAGATGAGTGTTATGTGTTGTTTAAAATAAATCGACTAGAGAAATTATTGCTAACGTTAAAGTCTTCGAAGCAATTTGCTCGTGCTGTTTGGAGACGCTGTAAAACCTACAAATAAGCTCCATTTTGAATTTAACGTTACTTTGTTTTGTTTGTACGTTTGTTTAAATAGTAATATTTTATATATATATATTTATATATATATATATGACCCTAAGTCTTTTCTGGGCGCTTTTTAATCACTCAATTATTGCAAATTACCTTCAAGTATCTGGAAAAAATAAGAAAGGGGGAGGGAAAAAACCCCGAAATCAAGCTGTAAATTAACTTCCAGGAGTGGTATTTAATGTTTGTAATTATTTGTGATATCTTCCAGCAATTTCAAGAGTAAAATTTGTGGTGAAACCATTTTTTCCCCCAGTGAATAACTTTTACCAGAAGTTTATATGTATTTATATATTTCAAAGAGACTTAAGTACCAAGTCTTTTTTTCTTGTGCTTCTGCAGGCAGGAGGAAAAGCTGGAAAGGACAGCGGAAAGGCCAAGACGAAAGCAGTCTCCAGATCACAAAGAGCTGGTCTGCAGGTACATCTCCCTCAGCCAGCGAAGAAAAAATGAACTGCGGTTGAATTTAACGGTGATATTGAATGTTTTTGTGTTTTTCAGTTCCCTGTAGGTCGTATCCATAGGCACCTGAAGACCCGAACTACCAGCCATGGTCGTGTTGGAGCTACAGCGGCGGTGTACAGCGCCGCTATCTTGGAGTACCTGACTGCTGAGGTAATGATTTTCTTTTGGCACGTTTTGTTAAACAAGCCTGTTGGATGTCATAGTGGCATATTTTTGGCTGGCTGGGATTTCTCTTACTGCAAATCCTCTCTAACCCATCTGTGAAGCAAATGTAACTTCGTTCAATCCTGTTCATCTTATTGGCAGGTTTTGGAGTTGGCTGGTAATGCCTCCAAGGATCTGAAGGTGAAGCGTATTACTCCAAGGCATTTACAGTTGGCCATCCGTGGTGATGAGGAGTTGGACTCGCTTATCAAAGCTACCATTGCTGGCGGAGGTGAGTTTCCTACAACTCCTGTTTTTTAAAGTGTAATGCAATAAATATGTAAAAGGGCTGATTTAATGGCGTCTCTTTGTTTCTCCCTACAGGTGTGATTCCACACATCCATAAGTCACTGATTGGAAAGAAGGGCCAGCAGAAAACTGTATAAGATGCACTGATGTTCGATTCTGTCTCTGTATAGAAAACGGCAATCAGCATTGAGAGAGCAGTTGCTTTTGTTATGTTTCCCCACTTGTTTGGTTATGTTTGGTAAGCGTAGTTTAACATAACAATGTTTAGAGTTTTTGACGTACTGTATTCATGGTAATTGATGGGGGAGGGGGGTGTTACGTGTTGTGGGGTAAGGAAATGTAATCATGGGTTTTGTTTAGTTGGATTTAATGAATAGGTTCTGGGTTTTGTGGGGTTTGGGTTTCATTGGCTTTTTAAAATCTGTTTTATACATTAAAAGATTTTTTTTTTTCTAAGTGTTTTTGCCTTTTTGTGACTTTAATTTGAATTATTGCGTAGAAACTCTTCATATTTTATGCTCTAAATGCTGCGGTAAATCTATTGAAATGAATCCTTATAACTATCCTTGGATCCGATATAAGAGATTGTGAATAAAGTGTATATAAAATTTTTCTAGCTACATTGCCTTTGTATATATCTATTGAAATATGTGTAGAAAGGTTTATACTTGAAGATATATATATTAATATAAAGTGTAAATATTAATATGTGATGTACAAAGAGATATATATAAGTCCAATACATTTTTAAACACTTCATCAGCACATGATTTTTAGTTGTTCTTCATTTGATTCTAGTTGATAATTAACTAGATGATAATCAAATAGCTGTGGCCATATGGGTTTATTTGCTTTAATTTGCCCTTCCACAAATGAAAAGGTCTTAATTTTATAGTCATGGCATTAAAAGATCCATAGTTTTTTGTTTGTGTGTAAATATGTTTGCTGTAGATATAAAATGTTTCCTGAGAAATTTAACACAATTGTGCTTAATGCTTTTTATCAAAAATCACTTAATTTGGATCAATATCTCGAGAAAACAGAACTTGTGTCGTATTTTTATCACAGTTAATGCATCGTTTAAGAAATTTAGATAATGAAGAAGAGCATATTTGTAATGTGATCAGAAGTTATAGTGAAATACATTTCTGTATTCTAGTGTCTGTGAGCTGAGGTATTTGAATCATAAGCTATGCTACTGTAAAATTTAGATTTAGACGTAGAGGAGATGTGTTGAAAGTTGTGTTTTCAAACAAAGCATTGGTAATGCAGCTCATTGTGTTCTCCCTAGACATTTACATTACATTTAGAGAACATATTAGTGCTCCCTTCAATTTATTACTTTTCTTTGCTTGATCTTAAAAAGGAAGTCTTACTTTAAAAGGACATTTACTTTCATAAACCCCGTAACTCAGTGTTTCTTTAATAACAACAGATAGTAGCGTGCTGAAAACATGAGATTAAAAGTGTCCCATTTTAGAGAAGTATATTTATCGTACAAAATCTCCAAAATGATAGATAAGTACAGTGTTGGTAATTTATTTTGGCTACTATTTTCATGTTTTAAAGTAAACTGCTACATCTATTTGATCAAAAATACAGTAAATTATAATAATGTGACATATTATTGCAATTTAAAAATACCGGCTGATTAAATATATAATTTATTCCTGAAATGCAAAAATTATTGCAGTCACATGATCCTTCAGAAATCATTCTAATATGCTGATTTGTTGCTTTAGGAAACATTTATTGACTCATGCAATAAGAAATGGTGTAGCGATATTTTGATCAATTTCATTGATCATTGATGAATAAAAGTTACGGCAGGAATAAAGCACCTTACACTTGGATGTAATCAAATAGAAAATGATTTATTTATACACTCCTCTTGTACACATAGACATGAACGAAATAGAACTTTCTCAAGATTTACAAAGATATTTAAATAATAATTCATCAAAGCGATAAAAAAAAAACACATTTGTTATTGCACTTCACCCTGTATTCACAAACGCAAAGATGTAAACAAAGCACAAGGCTTAACAGGCAGAAATGAATGGTTTCGTTGCTGGTCTCTCCTCTCACTGTGTGTTGTAGGTGTAGTGATAGGGCTGGTATGGACTCATCATGGAAGGGTTGCTGGGATGGACAGGAAGGCTCTGTAGGGTGCTGTACTGATACAGGGCCTCCACAGGCAGGGTCGGCAGGCCTCCGGCTGGAGCTGGACTGTAGTGATATCCCGGGCCGTAAGGTGCTGGGGTCTCCTGGACCGCTGGATAGTAGCTGGGATACGGAGCGGCACGGAAACTGTGCAGATCGGAGTAATGCATCATGTGCGAGGCCACCTTGGCCTGGCAGGCGTGAGCCAGACTGTCCTGAACGGTCCGTTTCAGCTTCATGCGTCGGTTCTGGAACCAGTTTCTGATCTGATGGTAGGAAACATGGGATAAGTTTACACTGAACACAGAAACAAAAGTTAAATCAATATTTTTTTGAGCCCCCTATGGTTAGAAGAGTGTTATTGCAGTAAACATTTGTTGTGGTTCTCAATTTCAGTTCTTTGTCTCTTAACAAAATATGCTCCTATAACAGATGTTTGTGACAGAAAGATAAGCCATTTGCCTTCTTATAGGTCAGTGTACTATGCTGAAGCTGATATTTAAAGCTAGCGATGGGAGAAACGAACCTATTCAAATATTTGAATCAATTGAACCAAGTGCTTCGCAAAAAGATTCACTGCTTCGAATCGCTCGAAACACAACACGTTAGTGACGCCTGCTGGTCAAAACTGTGCAAATGCGACAAAAACTCTGGCCAAACACGCATAAAAACACCTTTTACCAAACCAACCCAATGCAAATGTATTATGTATGAAATGCAATTAACAAATCATCAAATACCATTAGGCTAAATATGTCGTGTGTTTTTAAATATAGGCTACTTTTTTTCATCAGTTGTTGGTTTTATGAAGGGCTTGGCTAACTACTACACTTCTTTTATTATTGTAATCATACAAATATTTCTACAAATTTATAAATCTAAACATTTCGAAACGTAACGAAGCATCTTTCGCTGAAATCACGCGAGTGATTCATGCGTGCTCCGAATCAATGAATCAAAACAAATGATTCGCAAAGATTTCGAAGCTTCGCGAAGCTCTGCACAGCAAACTAAAACACAGTCGCTTTAAATCACACTGTTAAAATAATATTAATAATAAATCGACTTCATACCTGTTTATCAGACAGATTCAGTCTTTTGCAGAGCTCAGCTTTGTCCTGGGCTCCGAGATAAGCGTTCCTCTTGAAGGCCCTCTCCAGACTGTTGATCTGCTCGGCGGTGAACGCAGTTCGGGGTCTGCGGCCGGTAGAGGGAGACACTGACGGCGCCGCTTCTTTAGGGGCCCCAGGTGAGAGAGAGCGGCCGCCCTCGCTCTCGTACCCCGACGTCTCCTCCTCCTCCGCGCTGCTGCTGAAGCCTGGCTCTGATGCTGTCAAAAAAAAAGACAAATGATTCAAATATGAACAGAGAGAAAGAGGACATATAGCTATTGTAAATTTAGATCTAAATGGATTGCTCATCTGAAAAAAATGGCTTAAAGTAAAATAAAATGAATCCTATGGAATCTGTAACTTTACTTTTAAAAATTAGATGAATATTTACTTATATAATAAATAATGAATTAGTTTGTTTAATACAAAAATGTTTAATTTATTTATTATTCTACAGAACTTTTTTTTTTTTTACTATTGTTATTATGTTAAGGAATTTCATTTTAGCCTATTTTTACTATTAGGCTCATTATTTTAATCTATTTTAATTTAATGCATTTAACCAGTATTATTTTAGATATACATATTTTATTTTAATAATTAAAATCTAAAATAACCCTTATATTTGAAAATATTTAAAATGTTATTGATTACTATGTTGGCAAAAAAAATCTACTTTAAAAATTTACATTTTAGTTGATACAAAAAAAAAAAAAATTATTTTAGACCAGTATTTTGGACTTACCACTTACACAAGTATATATTTTAGATGTTAAAGTATTTATACTTTTTTTCCACTGGTAATTAATTAAGAAGTATAGTACTTTTAGATCATTCTTCAACAATGTAAACATGTATTATTGTAACAGTTTCTTACCATGAGTGTGTTGCTGGATAATATTGTTGTCACTGGATTCTGTATCTTGTGTAGAGGTACATAATAAACTGTCTCCTGGCTGTGCTGGCTCCATAAGTTTCTCCTGATCCTCCATATTCTCTGGTCTCCATCTGCTGTAGAAGCCAGGAAGGCTCTCAGAGGCAGTGCCAGATGTGCTCGGGACGTCCTGGCCTGGAGAAACCCAAGAGTTTAAGGGAAGCGTGGATGCAGAGGCCTGGCTGCTTTGAGAAAGCCACTCAATGGAAAAATGCCCCTTCATCTTCGAGAAGTGTCCGAATCCAGCAAAGAAAGACAGAAAGACAGATATCCAGTATAACAGTGCAGTTGTGCAGCTCTTCTTCTTCAGGGTGAGTTTCCAGCTGAAGTCCTGTGTCTGCGTGAGTCAGATGTGTGTTTGTGTTCTGATAAGCGTGGCTTTGGGTTCACTGATCAACACCTCCGGTATGGGGCTCAAGTATTTATAGGGCTAATCCCAGCTCATTTACAATTCACTTCGCCCCGGATCAAAGGAAACGTCCTGATCTCCACCCCTTCAGTTTTCACAAGTGTGGTAATGAAGACGTCTCAATCGGCCTTGAGTGAACCCATTAACTCCTGGCACCAGTAAGTCTGGAGATGTAATCCCCTCCCTAAAACCAGCTCTGATCCCGTCTCCTCTCTGAGGTGTGCATGTGTGCGTGTGTGATTTCATATGTTCACGTTAGAACAGTGTGTTGGAGGAAGTTCAAGGTTAAAAACACAGGCATGGAAATCATAATGCACAATGCAATGCTTGGTATTCCCTGTTAAGTTAAATAGTTTTAGTTATTTGACAAAAACGTTGCAAAAGCTTAATCACAAATTATCTTCAGAGCTAAATACACTTTAATACTTGAAAATATGCGTTCTTTCTTTCTTTCGTTTCGTTTTTGCAGAATGCTAAAAAAATAAGATTTCAATCTTTTTTTACAATTATTTTATCATAAAATATCTAATATGAACAGAAATGCTAATAGAAAACTACAAAACTGAACAAATACATAATTTTTTTAGTTATTTACTTATTTATTTGCTCACATACTGACACATAAATGTAAGCATGCAAGCACAATAATGATAAAAAACAACAACAATAATTTTTAAAGTCCCTTATCAGAAGAACAGGGGCCTGTTCCATAAAACAAGTTTACCAAATAAGCCAGGCTTGTTTTAATTAGTCTGACTTATATTAAACCAAATCAAATGACAGTAAGTCAGACTTACTGAAATAAACCTGGCTTATTTGGTCAACTTGTTTTAGGGAACAGGCCCCAGGTCATGTTAAACAATACTTGAAAAAAGGATTTGTTTGTTTGTTTGTTTGTTTGTTTATTTACAGTTCCAGCAATACAAAATAATGCCCAGATATTTGTAAAATGAGAAAGGTACTTATTTCAGCACAATATATAAAAAAAACACCTTTATTTATTTTTTTGTTTTCCTCTTGCTAAATGACATCCAAATTATGAAAAAAATATATATATATATTTCTTTAATACTATTCAGTTGTATGATGATTTTAATTTATTTATTTATTTTTTACAAAAAACGTGTTTTCAGTTATGTTATGTAATAGTACATGTTATTATACATTGTGTATTTTTATATTAATTGTGGGTTTTTTTTCAAAACAACCCAACTGCAGTTTAATTAAGATTAATCTGAATACACAATGAAGAAAAAAAAAACACAATTTCTGAAAATGATCTGTTTTTGCACTCTTCATTTTATTTATTCATTCAAAGTTAGTTTTACAGATTCCAATACAGAAAATAAAACATAAATGTTTCATGGTCTTTTTTTTTTATATATATATAGTGTCTTTAGAATAAAAATGATAACTAAACTATTTTTATTTATGATTAAAAAAACAGTTTGTTCATTGTTTATTTGCTTGTCAGTTTCTCTGACTCCAATAGAGCAGAAGTGCTGCTGTGTCCTTTTGTGAAAACGTCTCTCTCACAAACACAAACGCTCTGTCTCTCTCATAGACACTTAATGTTCCTGTGAGTGGCTGCAAACGTGGGTAATTCAGCTCTTGTTTATGCCCTTTTCAGCGGGTATTGGTATCAAAGCAGGCGGCTCTTTTGAAGTGGCAGGTAGAGGTTAATGGGCTTTTTTAGAAACACTACACGACTATGGAGACAGTAGTCTGCAGAGACAAAACTACTGACGGAGATAACTGCCGGCCCTTGGATCTGTTGGCCCCCCTCAAACGGGATCATTACGCATAGCTGATCTGGTTTATCAGCGGCTTTGCTTGAGATTAACTTAATCAGGCCCACTATTGAAGAATACCCGATTTCAAAGACTGCCAGACAATAACTCAGAAAGATGTAGGCCTATGTAAGAAAACCTAAAAAACATTGAGAAGTGTTATAATTTGTTCGTTCATCTTCTCAAACGACCGAGTAATGAGAGTAAATTCATACAGAGAGTTGAGTCTCTATATATTCGTCCCTCTTCAGCCCATTTAAAGGTTCAAAGAGCAGATAATTTGTTTACACTCTCTCATCATATCTTCATTTCTATCTGTCTCTCTCTTTCAGCGAGAGGCCAAACAAACAGGCCGCTCTCATTCCTCTCTTATCTGTCACTGATCTGTCTGTAATTGCATTGTAGGTTTCTATATTCCAGCGAGGCTCAGTGTTAAGGGACGGTCCCCGTCTCGTTTCCGCTGTCCCCGGGCCCTGATATGTGATAAACCGGGGCCTGACTTTGATGTGCGTGTCAGCGGAGATGAATCAGACAGGAGCCTGTTTTTATGGATGACAGACGGGAGGGGCTGGAGACGGCAGGTCCACTTCTCATCTCACTAACACTATCATTAAAGCACAGATTACAGTGAGACTCTTCTGTAATAATGCTCCTGTGCTGATAGCAGCATACAGACTTATAGATGTTTTGTTTTCTAGAAAATCATCAATATAACTAGTTTTAAAGAACCCGGAATCCAAAACACTCATCTGAGGAACATGTAGTAGGCTATAACGTTTCCAAAGAACTATGCAGCAGGGGAGGAACATTTTACAGCCACAAAGAAGGTTCCTACACTTTATTTTAAGTAAATAGATATGAATTGCTAATGTAACTATTTGTTTGTTTTTATGTGGTACATTGGTGGCATTTTTGGATTTATTTAAAAAATAGCAATACAGTTGATTTCAGGAGTCCATCCTCTCTTATTAAAACACTGAAATTACTTCATTTTTAGAAGCTTTTTAATGAATGATTTTAGTCGCCCACTTCCCTATAAGCTGTAACATTTCTTTAAAACCAAAACATAAAACTACAATTTACTTTATTTCAGAGGTCTATCCTCTTTTAGTAATAATAATAAAAAAAAAAAAGATTAGTTCTTGACTGTAATTTATTTTTTATGAAGATTTTCATTGATAATAAATATAATTTAAATTGATTTAAAATTAATGCAAAACAAATTAAACATAAATAAAAGTTTCCTTGACTTGTTTGCTTTTTATTTATATGTATCCTTTTTAACATTTAGCATTACAGATGATTTCAGTGCTCTTGTAATGAAACATTTCAATTTCTTTAAAACTAATACAAATCTATCAGATATGAAGCATTTTATTTATTGATTACAGATGATTTCAGCAGTCTATGCTTGTGTAATAAAATATTTCAGTTTCTTAAAAACTTATGCATATCACAAAGCATTTATATTGAGTTTCTATTTATTGATAAAACGTTTCAATCATTGAGAACAGATGCTCTCAGCTCATACTTATACGTATTTAGTTCTCTTGTATTTGTGATGATGAGTGCAGTTAAGCATATCTGGCTCCTTAAGTGTGATGGGGCTGTGAGTGTCCGTCAGCGCTGCTACAGACGGCAGTCTCTCAGAGTAATGACCCCCAGCGGTGAGGGCCTTTGATTGTCCTCATTGAGCCTCTTTCATCTCTAATAGGGCTGTTTGCTGCTCTGTAATGACTGCTCATGTATTGTCTCTCTCTCAGTGCTGCAGGGGCCAGAGGCTGAACTCACACAACCAGCCTCACAGCACCACAAAATAAACACCACACCAACATTTCTAGATGAGTCCTTAAAACATGCAACATGCCAATATTACAAAAAACCCCATTTATGCATATTTAGATTGTTTATATTATTAATATTTTGAATTCGTTTTTTTTTATTTGTATATTTTTTAGTGAAAGTTTTAGAGGTTTTGTTGTTCATAATTACGATTAAAAATAATAATTATGTGTGTGTGTGTTCGTGTTTTATTTCGGTGTAGTTATTTTTGTAAATCAAGTTAACCTAAAAAAAAAACGAAAAAACTTTTATATTTTATTTGAAGTTAATGTGTACAACTAAAATGTGTTTTGAAAATACACAGTGTGTGTGTGTGTATATATATATATTTATTTATTAAATATTCAATTGAAATGTTATCTCATTATTGTCTTCCCATCATCAAAATTCCTTTTATTTATTCTATAAAATATAACTCTAATTAAAATGTCCTTAAATTAATTCAGTGTTAATAGATTTTTTAAATTAATACATCAATTTACTAAAATAAATGGTTTGCATTTTTATATTTATTTTATTTTAATTTTATTTTATCTATTTAATTGGCTGTTGTTGTTTTTTCAAGCAATGAAAACAATTCTTATGGTTTTGATATATGCTGGTAAAATAAAAAATAAATGTAGATATTAATTCAAACATTCTCATTTTAATTAAAGAGAGTCTTTTACAACCTATAATACAAAATATTACTATATGTTTAAAAATAAAATAAATCATATAATAATATAATAATAAACATTGCATATTTCAACTACATAGGCCAAAATGACCAGCGACTTATATATATTACTTAATAAATATGTGTTAAATTTCATGATTAAAAACTTACAAAAAATTGAATCAAGTACACTGTAAATTTGCTGAGAATGTTTGTTGATCATAAATACCTTTCTATTGTTTTTGTGTGCACAGATTGCTTTTTTTCTACATCTCTAGAGTACTATAGGTGTTATTGTCGCATCAGCTCTTGAATTAGGATTGTGCATGTCCGTTTAATCACTTTAATACAGCCTCTCGTTAATGTTCCTGTCTTTTGTTTGTCATGAAAGCCACTAATCCGGTTAATCCCATCAGTTTGATTGCAACACATCCAGTAAACCCTCATTGACTCCAATCACAGGAATCAACCTCAAAGAAGGACCCGGGGAACCGGCCCGGACCGAAAAGCCGGTCTGAGATCACGGCGGGAACTCAGACCATCGACCAGGGCCCCGGAGCCCCGTCTCCAGAGCGGAGGCCAGAGGTGTCCCGGGATGCTCCAGAGGCCCATTCAGAGCACTTTTGTTTCACACCTGGAAGCGGGGAGGGGAAGTGTGAAGGAGGCATTAAGCCCTATTGAGCTTAACTGCCGATACCCACCCACCCCGTCTCTTACGACGCTCATCATTGAGGAGCCGGGGCCAGATCAGCATGTTTGTGAATGCTTTCAGATCATGGACGCTCGGCTGAAAGGAGTGTCCTCGCCGAGAAAGACGAGGGAGGAGGGAATGCTGCATTTGGGCCTTTCCTTTTCCTGTTTAGAGTGTAATGTAAAGGCTGACATGAGGTGTGAACGTGGACGGGTCCTTTGAAGTTAAAATGACATTTAGAGCTCTATTATGTTGTTAGCAGAAGGTGTCTGCCGGTTTCAAACCACCATTAAATACAACTTAAAGGTGGATAAAATGAGACGTGGCACTTTATGTCCTGTCAGACTTGAAGACCCCACACTTACAGAGACAGAAACCAGACATAAAACATTAGCCATTAGTGTATTATAGACTTCTGTGACAGAATATCTAAACTAAAAAAAAAATCATGCAGAAATATATAATAAAATGACAGAATTTAAAACACCCCAATGATCACGTAAAAGAAAATACATGGAGAAGCATGGAGTTTTCATTTTAGACAAAGTTTTTGTGTTGCATTTCTGTCATTTCCATTAATCTTCATTGTTATTTTGTAATATTTTTTATTAATTTTATTTCAAGTTTAGTTTTAGTTATTTTAGTACATCAAGTTAAACATCATAAAATGATAAATATTTCCTCAACAACATGCTAAAATAAATATATTAATGCGCATTTAACTGTTTTTTGTTTTGTTTTAGTTAACTTTAATAACTGATATTGATATTAGACCTGTATATACAGTCCATCAAATACAAATATATTTCGCTTTATATTTAATGTTATATATATATATATATGTGCCATTATAAATTAAACACAGATATAAATAAAAAGAAATACATTAAAAATGTCGTACTTAAGAAAAAAGGTGTAATACCTTAGAAAAAAGAGGCAGCAGGAAAATTGAAATAATAAAATACAGATCAGAAATGTCAACTCAAATAGGGTAACTTTCCACACCATATAGTTATTTGTAATACATACACTCAAAAATAAAGGGACAGTACCTTTTCAAAAGGTACATTTTGTACCTATTAGGTTCAAATATGTACACTATACTAATATGTCCCTTTAAGGTACCAAAATGGACCCTTTGGTACAAACATGTACCTTTTGAAAAGGTACCACCCCAGTGACAGTTTTTTTACCTTTATTTCTGAGAGTGTGGCTATCTGTTGTTTTCAAATGAGCAAAATAATTGATTTGAATGCACTCCATATGCTGAGGTAAACTTGTTCTTATTTATGTTTTCCTTTGACTATGTGCATTTCTCTATAGTAGCCTATGCATGTAAATGCATGTAAATTAAGGGATTCCTTCTATCACAGCACAGTTGATTCTTTTGTAAAGGCTAAATAAACAGTGCTGCCGTTAACACTGAAAGAAAAGAGACACACAGAGCTGAGATCATACCTGAAAGATCTCCTGCAGAGACAGAGACGTCTGTTTACATTCTGGAGACGGTCTCCCAACTATACCCACCATTAGCTTTAAAACGGCTACATTTCCTCTCTCAGTTTCAATCAGTGTAGGTTTTATATGCTCAACAGGGCTGCATTTATTTGACCAAAAATACACTACAAACTCCAATATTCAGAAATATTATTTCACTTTAAAACAACTGTATTCCATTTACATAGGCTTTAAAATGTAATTTATTCTTTTGATGAAAAGCCGAATTTTCAGCATCATTACTCCAGCCCCCAGTGTCAGAATATCACAGAAATTATTCTAATATGCTAATATTCTGCTCAATAACCATTTCTGATTATCAGCGTTGAAAACGGGTGTGCTGCTTCATATTTGTGTGGAAACTGAACTGTTGGAAGACTGAAAAATGTTCAAAAAAGGTATTCACTTGAAATAGAAATTCTTTGTAATTCTTCTTTTACAGTCACTTTTGATCAATTGAATGCATTCTTGCTGAATTAAAGTATACCGACTCCAAACTTTAAACAGTAATACAACAAAATATGTGCTTTTATGGATTTTTAAGTTAGCATTTCTACTGTGCACCGAGAATGAGCTTAATTTTTAAAATATGTATATTTATTAATATTTCACATATCAATTTAAGTAATTGTTCTTAACATCATGCAGAAATTCAGTATTTTCAGAAAATTGTTCTTATTTTAAGTAGTTTCTAAGTAGACTGCAATTCTAGAAGAAAACTGTCTGTGTGATTAATTTCTTCAGTTATGTGCTCTGTTCTTTTGTAATATAGAGTGAGCATGTATAGATGTCAGGCGGTTAGGAAAAGCGGGTCAAAATGAACCAGGTGCACCAAAAGGACGTTAGAATAATGTCAAGCATAATCTAACCACAGATACATCCTGCATATATGCAATACTGCAAATATATATATATATATGCAAATATTCTTTCTTACAAAACCTCGTGCATCCATTAGAAATAAGGCATCTCTACAAGACAAAACCAATACATGTAAAGAAAGGATATTACTTTGTCTTTTAGCCAAAGATATGTCAGCACTATCATGAGAAAAATATAAAGGAGACATATTCGTATAAATCAGTTTTAATTTAAAAGTGTAATATAAATTCAAGTTTTAGAGAGACAACATCTTATGAACATCAAGAATATACTTTACTGCACATTACAAGTAGCAGAAGCAGTGGCATATGAACACAGTGAAAACACTGAGAAACTCAATTATTTACTGACTTCAAAATATCTGATATTTTCCATCGCGTCCTATAAATGCCTGCATGTGAAACTAAAATATAAGGCTCAACGATGGAAGCGCTGGCACATTTGTAGTGATCATTTAAAAAAAACCCTGCACAGATTCAGGCATTTCGCTCAGATGGAGGAATAAACTCCAGACCCAGGTAGGCGAAAATCTCCTCTTCCGTCTTTGCTCTGAGATACAGATTCTGTTCAGTTTTACAGAGAGAGAGAGATGTAAATGTAGCTATTCTTGTACGATTTTACAATTAAAAGTGTGATAACGACATATAAACCTATATGTGAAGAGTTTATTTGCAAAAACATATCATTTTGATTTGTAACGTGTGTTGTTTTTATTATGTTTCATTGTATTAGTAAGCTGTATTAAGTTTTTTTTTTAACCTAATCAAAATAACCCAACTGCAGTCTGATTGAGATTAATTGGAATCCATGAAGAAAAATGTTTTTTGAAAATAAAATGTTTCTGCAAAATTAACACTTCATATTATATTTAGGGGTGGGCATAGATTATTTTTTATAATCTAGATTAATCTAGATTAAAATGGTTCATTTGAGATCTGCCAAAGGCATTAATAATTTGTGTGCTACCTTATTATTTATCAACACAATGGCCCAGTTTCACAAATATGGCTTACTTTAAACCAGGACTAGGCCTTAGTTCAATTAAGATATTAATGCATCTTTACAAAATGTTAAGATATGTCAGAGCAAGATATTTTGAGTAGAAGCAGTTCAAACATGTATTTTAGAATATCATA
>JAUCMU010000074.1:779456-796217 GCA_032275025.1 Enteromius treurensis
GTAGCACACAAATTCTGAATGCCTTTGGCAGATCTCAAATGAGCCATTTTAATCTAGATTAATTTCAAAATTAATTTTCAAAAAATTTATCTATGCCCACCCCTAATATATATATCGTAATTTGGAAACCGGGTTTTAATAGAATCAATATGTTCATGTGCAGTTTCAAAGACAACCTTTTGATTTTGAACAAGTTGCTCTGATAAATAGTTCACTATAAGACTACGATTAGTGTATTAGCAAAGCAAATAGTAATTTGACTTCAAGTTGGAGCATGTCATGTCACATTAAATCAAACATTAATTTTTAGAGGCGTAAACAGTCAATTTTTGCAGCTATATACTTCCTGCTGACATCCAGTGAATTGTTTCATCACCTGCTAAACCTGTTTTGTGTTGGAAAGACATCGGTTAACACAATGTGGTTACCAAACATCACCGCCATTGGCTGTTTTTGAACATACAAGGCAAGCTGTTTGCCCTAATGACTAACTGAGAAAGCCACAAGGTTTCATTCTGTGTGACTCTGAATGTGCCTGGCCATGCTGCTGTGTGTCATGTGACTTCTGTGAGACTTCTGCATGACTGGACTGCTTAATACACCTGCGACATCGTTTTATTGTTTATCTGGCACTAATACCAGGGCTGAAATCTTGCCGTCACTGACTGTTCTGCTATTATTTAACTAAAACAGATTAACTCTAGTCCCTAAATTAAACTCCTGGGCGGTGTGTAGCAGTGCTATTTTAGTATTATTGAGATACTATTATAGATGTTTGACCATTTAAAATCCTTTTAGATTAAATTAATTTTTAATTAAAATTTTTTTTTGGACCATTTTAAATTATTTGATAAATTAAAATTAAAAATGAATTTTATTTAAAATAATTTTAAATGGCCAAAAGAAATGAATTTCATCTAAAAAAAAAATGTAAATGGTCAAAAAAAAAAAAAAGTAATTTCTTTTGACAGTAAATTTTTTTTTTTAGATAAAATGCATAAAAAAATATTGGTGATTAAATAATTTTTTTTTTAACATTGTGCATTTATTAATTTACTTAATATATTTATTCATTACATTTTATATTAGTTTAGTATACATTTTTTAAATCAATTAATACATTCATTTAATTTTATGATTGTATATGTTTTTGTAATTTATTATTATTTTTTTTTATATGTCTGGATAGTTTTTATTAATTTTATTTCTGTTTTAATTTGTTATTTTAGTACATCAGGTTACACTAAAATGCTTATTTAACAACTTAATCAAAATAAGTTCGTTCAGGATATTTTAGTTTTTTTAATAACACAGTCGCGCAAACAATGCATCTGCAGCATGCATTGTATTATATTTTTAATTTAAAAATAAAATATGAATCCAGTGGCATCTGCGGACAACAAAAGAAAAATACATTTATTTGAGCCATTTATTTAAATTATTTATTAATTTATTGCACACTGAATCCGAAATATTTGCACATTAAAAAATAAATACAACCTCACTTTTGTCCATTATAAAAACACATGCAAACATTTTGGACTCAATGTTCAAGGATTATTAGTCTGTATGGTATTACAATGTAATTTAATGTCAAGCTGCATGATACACCAGAACATACAGTTTGTTTGCATGAAAAACATGTGTTTAATATCTGAAATCTAATGTATGTTGACTCTAGTTGAACCGCTCGCTGCATTTCCTGGAGGAGCGGAGCCCCAATCACCCGTTCTTCATGATGTTGTGTCCGCCGTCTCCTCATTCGCCGTGGACGGCCGCCCCTCAATATCAACAGTCCTTCAGCGACGTCAAAGCACCACGAAACGGCAGCTTCAACATGCCTGGAAAGGTTTGGCTTTCAGTTTCATCCGTAATGACATCTGAGCGATTAAGGAAGCACTGCAGCTGTACGATGAATCTGGTTGATTTAAGAAGAACTGGCTTTACACAACATTTTACACTTCAGGAAACCAGTTTTAATGTAATGTCCTTAAAAACTGGATATAAAGTATTTTATTATTATTTATAGAAATCTTATTATTTGTATATAATGTCATATAAATCTGTGCAATTTTATGCAAGCATCAGTTTGACAATTTTTCTCAAAATATCTCGGGACAGATGGACCTTTTAATTTATTTATCCATTTAATTATTATTGGTGATTCTTGTATTTTTTTTTTATTTTTTATAAAAATGTTCTTAGATTTACCAGTCAGTCAGTGGTAAGAAATGACAAATAAATACATGAATATATGTATATACATATATATTCATGCAATTAATAAAATTGTCTGACCTTGTTTAACATAAACATAAAATTTTGTTTCTAGGATAAGCATTGGTTACTACGGCAGCCTGCGAATCCAATGCCGAACAGCTCCATTGAGTACCTCGACAACGCTTACCGCAGGAGGTACGCAAATATAGATTCACACGACATTCTGTCTAATAAATCCTATTGTTGAGATACGTTTAATAATATCTCTGATAGGTGGCAGACGCTTCTGTCCGTGGATGATATGGTGGAGCAGCTGATTAAGAAACTGGATTCGGTGAAGGAGTTGGATAACACGTACATCTTCTACACGTCTGATCACGGCTATCACACCGGTGCGTGCTCAGCCTCCAAAGTTTTATTGATCTGTTGTCATCTGACCTCATAACACATTTTTTTAAAACCCGTTTCAGGCCAGTTCTCATTGCCCATTGATAAGAGACAGCTGTACGAGTTTGATATTCGCATCCCTCTTTTAGTTCGGGGTCCAGGAATCAAACCTAAACAAACACTTCAGGTTAGAGAAAAGCATTACAGATTTATTGAACAGTGTGTATAAATATATGTATTAATATGTGTAAAAATTCTGTTTAACTGTCCATTAGACTCCAGTGCTGAATATAGATCTGTCCATGACAATCCTGGACATCGCAGGAGTAAATCTCTCCACCGTTAACATGGACGGACAATCTTTCCTGCCACAGATGGTAAGTGTGTCATGATTTTCACTTCCTGTTTCAATACATGTGTACTTATATTCTTATTTCAGTATATCTTTTTTTTACTATAATATCTGTCTCAGTGTAGCATTATATCATCCAAACTTATTTGAAAATGATCTACAATGTTTTGTGAAGGAAATTAATACTTAAAATACTTAGTCACATTAAAGATACTTGTAAACAAAATGAAAAAATCTATATAAATGCTGTTCTTTCTACTCAATAAATACATGCATCATGCTTCCCACAAACATTTTAGGCATCTCAACTGTTTTTAACACAAGTAAGAATAATCAGATATGTTTCTTGAGCAGCAAATCAGTATATTAGAGTTATTTCTGAAGGATCGTGTGAAGCTGAAGACTGGAGTAATGATGCTGAAAAATCAGCTTTGCGTCACAGAAATAAATTTGATAATAAAATATATTACAATACAAACCAGTTATTTTAATATTTCACAGTATTTGAGTTTTTACATTGTTTCTGATCAAATAAATGCAGCCTTGGTGCTCACCTGAAGATTTTTTTTTTTACAAAACTTGTCAGAAGCACATCTTTATTATATTTCAAGGCCAGATCAAAAGAAAAAATAAAACATTTTCTATAAAGGATGAAGCATGTTTAGGACCAGGTAGGTTTTTTAAATAAAGTAGGGTTTTTTTATGCATTACGTAAAAAAAATAAAAATAAATAAATAAAAAAAGCACTTTCCTCTCACATCCCATTACTAGAAAGCAACTATAAATACTACACTAAAGGTACAAAAGCTGTTGCTGAGGCAGTACCTGTTTAAGAGGTACGCTTTTGTACCTATTAGTTTAAAATATGTACACTTTAGGCACTAATAAGTACCTTTTTAAAGTACAAAAATTGACCCTTTGGATACAAACATGTACCTTTTGAAAAGGTACCACCCCAGTGACAGCTTTTGTACCTTTATTTCTGAGAGTGAATTATGACGACATATTAATTCTGAAGTATTTTCTATATTTAATGTTTAAGCACATTTTATTTTTGTTTTTCAGAAAAATGGTATTCCAAGCAATTAACATTAATGAGAATAATTAAAGTTTCATGAATGAGAATTCTCACAATGAGGATTGTCTGATAATGTCACAATGAAAGAAAGTCTTGTCAGTGTTTTAACCCACTCTAATGTTCTCATGCAGGCACCATCATTGCGTAACGGTACCGAACGGTCCTTCTTCCTGGTCGAGTACACCGGTGAGGGACATTCCTCTAAAGACCCCAGCTGCCCTAAACTCGGCCCTGGACTAGCTGTAAGTGCTCGAGGAATCACGAGAGAACACATACTACACTCTTTAAGTGAAAATAGGCTCATTTTCGAACTCTCCAGGATTTAAACAGTTGAGTTTTACCGGTTTTGAATCCATTCAGCCGATCTCCGGGTCTGGTGGTAGCACTTTTAGCTGTAGCTTAGCACAGATCATTGAATCTGATCAGACCCGTATCCTCTCATTCAAAAATGACCAAAGAGTTTCGATATGTTTCTTATTTAAAACTTGACACTTCTGTAGTTACATTGTGTACTAAGACCGAAAGAGAAAATAAAACGCTTTGAACCTTACATTGCACAAAAGATCCTTTTATAGAGAAAAAAATTTCTTTGTGGGAGCAAAAAAAATTTTTTTCCATGGCGTAATGCATTTTCCCATCAGTTTCTCCTGATTTCTAATAATACCAAGTGACTTTTTCCTCTTTCTAGGAATGCTTCCCTGACTGCGTATGCGAAGACGCCTTCAACAACACGTACGCCTGCGTCAGAACTCTGAAGGATGCAAACCTGCAGTACTGTGAGTTTGCAGACAGTGAGGTGAGCACATGTCGATCGAGTGGGCCATTGTGGATCAACACGTTCCTACTCCTGACTCGTCACATATTGCCACTTGGTCAGGACATTTTGGCTTCACTTTTTGATGCACACGATACCCCTTTAGCATCATTTTTTTGATGTGCTGGTCCTCCGTTGCTTCAAATAAGAAACCCTTGGCATCACTATGCTGAAGTTTCAAATATATCTTGGGTAATAATATTGGCATTACTGCATATATATTGGGGTGTGATTTATTTAATTATTTTTTATGCAAACAGTCACAATTGGTTTATTTATATTACATTATTTACACATTTATGTATTGATAAAAAAATCAATAAAAAATATAAAAAAAAAATAACTTACTTACTTAATAAAAAAATAAACATATTTAGGCAAAATAAGAAACGTACACATCTTCATTCTGTTTAAGTCTGCAGTTTTAGCTACTGTAACACTCTTTCCGTGGGACGTTTTTCATGTCTGTGGGTTGAAGCGACCCCAATAACAGGACATTTAGCTCCTGGAATGCAACTTTTATTATTAGGGGAAACCCATCAAAAAATGTGTATTTACCCCACCGGAACATGAATTTGAATGAGATGCGAGCACTTTAACGGAGTGGGTTCATTTTCAACAAATAAAATGATAGCTTACTCTCTTCTTCACATAAAGACATCGTAGGCATCAGCACTTTTTATGCTGCTTGTTTATGACTAATCTTTGCGATAAATACCTGCCTGAGAGTTGGCAGTGAGAATTAGTTTTTTGTTGTGGACCAAACTTTAAGCTGAACTTCAATGAATTTCCCTTGTGATCTCCTGCAGTCTTTCGTAGAAGTGTACAACCTGACGTCAGATCCCCATCAGCTGGAGAACATCGTGAAGAAGGTGGATCCTTCGCTTCTGCAGATCATGAACCAAAGGCTGATCAAGCTGGAGTCCTGCACGGGCGACAACTGTCGCAACATTAAATAAAACGGTGTCAGAGGCCGGGCCGGACCCCAGCCCTGCTCTAGAAGTGAATGCCAAGTTGGGTGATGTGAAGTCATATTTCCCAAATCTCTCTAAAATTATTAGAGACCGTTCATGTCCTGTCAGTATTTACTCAATCCTTACTTTCTTATTTTTACCATTCAGTGAAAGCGGATGGATTTGCACCAAGTCGTGCCGGTTCAGATGAGTAAATATTTACAGGAATGTATGAACTCTCCCTTTAATTCTGATCTGGGAAGTCACATGCACTTCCCTCCTTTGAATGTGAATGTATCTACAGTGTGATTCAAGCTCAAATGCTGTCATACAGCTACATCAACACCTTTTTTTAAGGGCTTGAACCAGTTCCACTGGAGGTTTACTCGTCGTCAGGCTTGCCTTACTTTCTACAGCAATTTATTTTTCAGCACTTTTATGATAAATGAATGTTTAAACCAAATCTTGTCACGTTTGGCTAAATATACTACCATCAAAACATTCATCTTTTGCATTTTAAGTTTTTTTTCCTGTTTGACCTTTATGCATTGTTATTTTATATTGATTTGATACTGTGAATTAAACCTTATGTGTATCCATAATTGAAAACGCTCAGAGGAAATCCGTTTCTGATGTTATTTTAAAATAAAAAAGGTATTTAAGGGAATTTTGCCAACTATGATTTTAACCTAAAACATGATCGTGCCTTTTTGCACTAAAGCAGTGTTTGTGCCTTTGTATGATGAAATGATGACAAATGTTGAATATTTTGAATAATCAATAAATTTATGAACAAAATAAGACTTGCATTGTAGCCTCCACTTGATGCAAATAGTTTTCCTTTTCAAATATGTAATATTTGACTGAAAGTCATCTAGACTGATTAAATTAGTAAATTATGTATGATGAACTTTATGGAATATATGTAATATTGTTAAATTCAGTCAATTTTAACCCTTAAGTCAATTTATCAGCTACATAATCAAGGAAACTGAAAGTAAAAATGCAAAATACATAATTCACTGCTTTTGGAGTGATGAAAAAACAACCAAAAACTGCAGGTTCATAAATTAAATTAAAGGCCAATATTTGTTTCCAGGGCGTATTTTTTGCCCTTTATAAATGGAATTATCTTATTATGAATTTCTATTGTTCTTCATCCTAAATACTTTTATTTATTAAATTGATTTGAAATTGTCCTTAATCACTGGCAACTAATCTAAATGCCTCTAAATGGACATTGCATTCATAAACTAAACAGAAACATGCAAAAATGTTATGCAACATGAGCAGATATAAACATAAGGCTGCTATCAACAATTTTTAATTTTTAAAATGTGGAGTTTTAGTAGAAACTATGCAGTTTCTGTGGGAATTTTTGCTCATTTTATGACCATTTTTACACCAAAACCCTATTAATTTCCAACCCTGGCATGAAGTAATACAGACATATTTTAATCTTAACAAACACAGTGTAAGACCCTTTCACGTTACCTACCATGAGAATATTTTTACTAATGACCCCCCCCCAAAAAGCATACAAATGAAGATAAATTCCTTAAGCTTTTTCTTTTAATAACAATTTTCTAAACCAACAACACATAGCCTTAGAGATATTTGTAGACTACTTTTTCCTCTACTGTCTGCATCTCGATTTTAACTGGACATTTGTAGAAATGGGAGAGCAGTTCCTCTGTGTAACCAATGAGAAAGTAGAATTTGTACGGAAAGAGTTTCTGTGTCATCACAGCACAGATGACCAGGAGGTTTCCTCTGCGTTTGATCACCACCTCATCCGCTAAACAGCCGTGAAACGTGCCGAACATGAAGCGTCTGATGAAGACATCCTCCACCACACGCTCCGCCGCTCCATCTTCACCCTGAAGATTACCTGCAGCAATTAGAAAAAATCATTAATGCACGCACTTCAGCTAAATGAGCCAACAAGGTCTCTATTACCATCCCACATAGCTTCAGGAACGCTGGGAATCCAACAGGTTAAAGAGTAAGGACGTCACTTACTGGTGTGTTGTGATAGCCAGCCCTTCCTGTGGCCGATCTGATGAGGGTGATACCTCTGCTCATAGGTCAATGCCTTGTCTCCTTTACCCACTCGAATGCGAGCTGCACGGTTCTGTTAAAGACAAGACAGATCCTCTGAGTGAAAAATACTGATTCTTCCTGTCCTTCCCTTATTTAATATATAATATCCATACTTTATCTTATTGTATTTATCCTTTATAAATACGAAATCACAAATTAAATTTCTAAAACTCTTTAACCCTAGAAATGTTTCTGTTGCAGTTGTGTAAATAGATTTCACTAATATTACTATTTTTGTGCTTTACATGTCGAATTGTTCTTTTAATTATTCTGGAGTTTTAAATTTATGAATTTCTTTCACTTAAGACATGCCTTAACATCAGGATTGTTTTTAATTGGTCTGCTACTTCCTAATTTTAGTGAGGTATGTTTTCATTTTAAAGTTCAACTGAATATTATAAAAAAAAATTTTTTATATGCATTTAAATAGAAAATATGTAAGGGTCAAAGAGGTTATGATGTCCACATAAACAGAAATTTTATGTCCATAGAAAGCACTTTAAATGTTTAAAAGTTAAGTGTCTAATTTTAAGGTTTCAAATAGGTTTTTGTAGAATACAATGTCAAAACTTGGTTGAATGTTGCACTGTCATTCGTTTAGCATAATATTTATGTAAAAATGAAATACACAAATGTCACATTATAAACTGACTGAAACGCTGGAGTTTGATCACATACCTTGAAACAAGCTGCAGTACAGTGAATGTTCCTGAAACATGCCGCAGAATTTAACTGGCTGCTCACAATCTACGAAAACAGAACATTTGATAAATTATATTTGCTGCTTATTAAATCTGAATCGTGCTTTCCATCCCATCTATATATCTATCAGACCGCTTCTGCGACAGTAACATAACATTTGAAAGATCCTCTCGATTAGAAACGTGTTATTAGTTAAAACAGCAACAACAAAAACAGTCTTATTAAATCTTACCGACAACAATTTTGTCTGTCTGACCAAGGACGCCGCCATGCTTTTGCACAAGCCAAGGCCGTCAGCCGTCAAGAGGGCATTACTGCCACCTGCCGCACTGGAGTTATATTTTATACCGTGTAGTATGTCACAAATGTTTTAATCTAAATTATTGTAATAAAAAATCAACATGCCGTGTATTGTAGTTATGTGTATGTAATAAACGTAATAAAACAAAAAAATATTTTCAAGTGATGGATTTTTGGCCCGACTTTTAATTTGTACTGAGTGAACAGGAAGTTCCGTAGCAGCTGCCCAATCTCGAAAGATCTGTTGTGTGTTGTTGCAGTGCTCTTGCCCAAGTTTTCTGCTGGACATCTGTTACTTTGCGTTTGTTTTCCATCAATAAGCGTCTAAATTAAACAGCCCTCGGTCAGATTTGATCCCGCTGAGCTGCTCAGCCATGTCTTCTCCGGTGGAAATGACTGAGCTGTATGATAACGCGCTGTTAGGGATCCTGCAGCATGTTGGAAACATTCAGAATTTCCTGCAGGTTTATTTTGGGTTCCTCTATAGAAAGACAGACTTCTATCGCCTCCTCTCCGGCCCGCAGGACCGTATGGGCTTCCCGCCTGGAGTAGCTGAAAAAATGGTGTTCAAGGTAACGTTACTGATTGACTTTTGTTTTGATCCTTTAAACCAGGACCAAGTTTGGACAGCCCTGCTTTAAACTGCCTGGATAATTTAAAAAATAACAAAGTGGCAGTAACGTGGTGCAGTGATGGCATGAGCTGGGAATACCATGATACTGAATGATTATTATTAGGACTGTCAGTTTATCCCGTTACATTAATCACTTATGAAATATATCTCGCTAAAAATATTAACGCTGTTAACGCGCTGGCCCCGCCCCCAGACCTGACATCATCATACTGTTGACAACTATGATGTAGGGCAACAACTCCATGAATGCAGTTATCCCCTAAAATTCTAGCCATGTCAGCGTTTTAGACATTTGTGACGTTGTAGTTGCTATAACAAACTTGTGAGTCTATGTAAGTGTATTTTCTGTCATTTTTATTCCATCAGACGTTTAAGTTATTTGAGAATCTCGCGGAGCAGGACAGAGAGAGGGCTGCGAGGGTGGTGGAGGGTAATAAAGCTGCTCCTCCTGCAGTACAGGAGCTGGAGGTTCAGTCAGAACAGGAGGCTGAAGCTCCTGTGGAGGAGACGAGGAGCACAGAAGAGCCCACACCTGTCCCAGATCCATCAGCACAGAGCATAGAGACACATGGAGGGACTCAGAGCAGCGCCGCAGAGACTTCAGGAGACGCACAGACAGCAGGAGCCGCAGCGCCATCAGACTCCGATTCTAACACATCCAAAGTGTATGCTTGACTTTTAAATCATTTCCTCAAAGAATATATAAAAACAAAACAAAAAAATGCTACTGTTCAAACTTTTTGGGGTCAGTGAGTGCACATTAAATTAAACAAGAGTGACAGTAAATACATTTACAATATTAAAAAAATTATTCTGATGGATGTTGTCTTTGAAACTTTCTATTAATCAAAGAATCCTGCAAATATATTGCAGTTTCCACAAAAATGTCAAGCAGCACTATATTGATAAAAACTTTGTGAATTAGAATGATTTCTGAAGGCTCATGTGACAGAAAACTGGAGTAATGATGCAGAAAATTCTGCTTTGCATCACAGGAATAAATTACATTTTAAAATGTGTTTGAATAGAAAACGGTTATTTTAAATTGTAATATTTTTTTTACAATATATCTGTTTTTATTGTATTTGTAATTAAATAAATGCAGCCTTAGTGAGGCGAGAGACATATTTCCAAAATATTAAAAAACGTTCTGACCTCAGGCGTTTGTGGATTGTTTTGACTCATTAACAAGTTCTGTTTCACATTTCCAGAGGACAAGACCGTTTTCAATCGACTGCAGACAGTTACAATGGTGCCGTTAGAGAAAAGTACACCTGGTCGCAGGATTACACGGACGTGGAAGTTCGAGTGCATGTGCAGCCTAACATCGTTAAAGGCCGACAGGTGTGTGTAACCTGTTGCCACCTGATTGGATCAGTGTTAGTTGGGTAGAATCCTCATTTCCATCTTTAAGTATTACTGCAAAGCTAATTTGCTAAGAGTCTGCCCTCTGTTCCATCTTTGAGTGCAGGTGTCTGTGGATCTGCAGCCAGGGAGGGTCCGTGTGGCTGTGAACGAGGGAGGATCACAGAGAGTCCTGATGCAGGGAGAATTCACACACAAAATTAACACTGAAACTTCCCTATGGAGCCTGGAGCCCGGCCAATGCGTTCTGGTACACATTATTTCTGAATGGTGCATCTAAAATGCTGGTAGACTGATGCATTTGAGACTGCATTCATTTAATGTTAACAGTTTCAGAATGTTACTTTTTTTGTATTAATTATATACTATTATAGTTTTGATTTCATATTTTCTATTTAATATGATCTTATTCAGTTTTAGTTGTTGTTTATTTTAATTCCAGTTAGTTATTTTAGTGCTGCAACTGAAAAACTGTTTTCCTCCAGCTGTCCCTCAGTAAAACCGGGGAGGTTTGGTGGAGTGCGGTGTTGAAGGGTGAGGCCGAGATCGATGTGAACCAGATCAACCGAGAACGCTCTATGGCAACCGTAGATGAAGAGGAGCATGCCGTGCTGGACCGCCTGTCATTTGATTACCACCAAAAACTCCAGGGGAAACCACAGAGCCATGAGATTGTGAGCAAGCAATGGAAATTGTTATTTTGCTTCATAACTGGTCTGGAACATTAAAGATGTTCAGCCTAAGGATACTTAGAATAGCTCACCCAAAAATGAAAACTTTACTCGCCCTCAGGTTATCCAAGATGTAGAGGAGTTTGTTTCTTCATCAGAATAGATTTGGAGAAATGAAGCAGTACATCACTTGTTCACACGGATCCTCTCCATCAGAATGAGAGTCAAACAGATAGGAACAGCTTTGCTCCATTGACCGCCAGTCATTTTTACAGCAGTAATGTAGTAAAATGCAGATATTAAAAGGTGAATTCTGTTAACATCTAACATGTATATTTTGTACAGGCAAGCAGATGAAGGCAGAATATGAACGCAGCCTGCACAGTTTCATGTTAAGTGCTTTCCCATAGAAAACCATTATAAAGAAAACACTGAACCATTAAGCAGATCGCATTCATATACTGGCCTCATCTGCTTTCCTGTGAAAACTATGCATCATTAATACAGAGATTATTTTAATATTACTGTTTTTAATATATCAAGGCACTTACAACATCTTGTCGGGCTGTTTAATGATGGAAATATTGCCACGGTGGCTTGCAAGCAAAAACTGTTCCAAAATGTCGGTAGACTTTGATGTGAGAGGGCAACAGAGGAAAGACTTTTTCACTGGAGGCAGTGTTAATGTTAACATGAATATGGACTGGTATTTTAGCCAGAAGCAATAGTGTAATGCAAAATGTTTAAATTAAAAACATCACAATAATCCACAAGTAATCCACACTACTCCAGCCACATCAATTAATGTCTTGTAAAGACAAATGCTGTGAGTTTGTAGAACAATCCATGATCAGCTGTTTGGACTGACGTCACCCATTCACTGCAGAGGATCCAACAACAAGTGATGTAATGCTTCTCTAAATCTGTTCAGATGAAGAAACCAACTTTCTATGTTTTTGATGGCCTGGGGGCGAGTACATTCTTAGCAACTTTTCATTTTTGATTTACTATTCCTTTAAGAGCTTCGGCACTTGCATTGAACGTTTTTACTTTGCGTTTCAGAAAGTCCACGAGATGCTGAAGAAAGGCTGGAATGCTGAAGGATCTCCGTTTAAAGGCCAAGACTTTGACCCGTCCATGTTCAACATCCCACCCAGTGCTGTCCAGTTTTGAGGTCACATGACAGTGCCAGATGTAAAGTCAGCACTTTTACTGTAACACACACACACACACTGACGTACAGTAACGGTGTCAGTTTCTTGCGGTGCTATAAAATGAACATCAACAGTGTCTGCACTGCACATCCCATGCCAATATAACTGATTCACTGTCACTGATAATTCTCTCATGTTTAGTTATTGTGTGGCATGCAAATTTGTCCATAGATGATTTATAATTTTTAGTGTTTTATTAAGGTTTTCTTTGTCCATGTGTGTCTGTGATCTTACATTTGCTCACTTATTCTGGCTTCTCGATTGTTAGTTTTCATATTATTTGAGTCGTCTGCAATAGCAACAGAGAAACAAAGTTTGGTCAGATCTGTTAAAGGTTTGCACTGTTTCTTTAAGCAGGTTGGTGCAGTTCACTTGAGAAAGAAATTCTTTCCTTCCCTTGTTTCCATCATTTGCATCCGATTTTTGTGCCTGATTCTAATAAAACCTTTTGTGAAGATTAAATTTGTCTTATTTTTGAGTGTTGCCATGGTGCATGAGATAATGTTTTTATCAGTCTTTTCAAGCTAAGAATTTAATACAAATAAATGATAAAACTCCAATATGTTGGTGGTCTCTACTCTTTAGTTCACCCAGCACATAGTTTTCCTATTTTTGTGTTGATTTTGATGTTTACTTTGGAAGATCCAACCATGGCCAATTATAAGATTTCTAACACGGGGAGTCAGTTTTGGAGAATTTATCCCCCATGTGCTGAGATATATTGGTATTTGCTAGAATCCATGATGCTATGTGCAAGATGTTCAGGACTTCCCGATACTATTAAAAATCCAGCAGTATACTTAACCGTGGACACAGGGCACTCTTTAATCCCTGTGTGCCAAAAAGCTCTTTTTAGCCTCATTTGACCACAGAACCCAGTCCCATTTGATGTTCCAGTGTTTGGCAACTGAACCTTGAAACTCTCCCAAATGACTTGTGGTGATGTAGGCGCTGTTTGATATTTTTTTGAGGCCTTCACAACACTAGTATCTAACTCTTCAGCTGTGAACCTTGTAGAGTCTATGGCCACTCACTACTCCTTATGTTGCATTAAGACAACATAGACAGGCAGATTTGTAAAATTTCTTGTAGATTAAAACTTTTTAATTAGTGTCTGATGGAACTAAATAGACATTTTCAATGATTTAGCTAATTTCTTTCATCATCTTTATATTTTATTGTATTTTTTGCTGCACATCAGTACTATTTTCTTTGGTTTTACAACTTGTGATTGATGGTTAGAGGAATTTGGTAATATTTCACACACACACACACACACACACACATATAAATTGATATATTTATATGTGTATACATGGATATATGCATTTATATTTTTATGCATTCAGTTTAAAACAGCAATAACTGCTGTCGCGATTAAAATTAAATGTTAAAATGAAATAAAAGTGTCAGATTGCTTTTTACGCGTTTTTTCAGCGTTGAGCATTATGACCAAATAAAATCGATTTTTGTTTATCTTTTGGCCAATCCGTGGTTTTTAGATCAACCATTGCAAAAAACAAAAAAAACAAAAAAAAAACTGCGCAAATTATGCGTGTGTTTCGTGGATGGACATATATTTAAAGAGTTGTTTATAGATTTGGTCACTTAAATAGAACATTATTCATTTCTAAATGTGTTATTAGTTACATAATGAGGGCACCTCTCTCTGTACACTTACTAAAAAGCATGTTGCAGGTGGGAGCTCCGCCGCGCCCTCCAGCGGTGACAGCGCGCGCCTCTCGCGGCGGAAAACAAGTGCACTGCAGCTGAACGGCGCATTCGGTGAGAGGTCGGTAAAGCTGCTCGTCGGCGAACCTCTCCCTCACTCGAATCCGTGTCCACTTTGAAGTTTTGTCCTCAAAAATCCCGCAAGTCGAAGGCACAGGAGAATAATCGTAGTGCTGGACACACAACTCGGATATCGCGAACTGCTGAGGGCTGAGAAATGGCAACGACAACTTGCACGCGCTTCACCGACGAGTACCAGCTGTATGAAGAACTTGGAAAGTAAGATTTGCTTTCTCTGCTGGGGGGTTGTGCGCAACCAGGGTATCTTGTATTGATGTTACACATTTCCTGAGTGTAAATTCTCATGCAAAAGACCAAAGGAGTTGTCAGGAAACATTAGAAGGAGTTGCGTTTAAATACTCCCACTATACTATATCGAGTCTATAATGACAAATAGATCATTTGGAGAATGCATTGAGTATCTGTCGGCGTGTTGCGTTTAAATACTTATATGTTAAACGATAAAGCGAATGTTTACATGTTGACTAGATTCGCATGCATATGTTTTTTTGCACCTTTGAACTCGATGCATCTCGTGCAGGATGCACAGAAGAGCTGTCAGGAAACATCAAGAGGGAGTTGCATTCAAATACCCCCACAACTGTGTTTATTTTAACTGTCTGCGCTCATAAATATTAGCCGTCAGGGGTTAATTTCGAGGGTATTGCATGTTTTGCGGCTGCTCTGCTGCATTTCATGCAGAAAGCTCAGAGGAGCTGTCAGGAAACATTAGAGGGGAGTTGCATTTAAATACACCCACCACTGTGCATATTACAGTGAATACTTGCGTGCATGCAGGTGTTAAATCTGAGGATGATGCTTGCTTTGTATGTGCTGTTTGGAAAATAATGAGGAGTTGCATGCTTTTTATATGCTTTCAGGAAAAATAATGGGGAGTTGCTTTGAAATGCATTAACTAAAGAGCACTTATAGTGAGTGTATTGAATCAAAGATAATACATTGCTCAATCAGGGGTTAATTTAAAGGATAATGTAGAGATATTGTGTATCTACAATGCACAAGGGAGTTGCATTAATACGTATGGGGAGTATTTAACATAATCCTGAGAATACTGCATGGTGCATTTCATGCAGAAAGCTCAGAGGAGCTGTCAGGAAACATTACAGCGAGTTTATTTTATATGTCTGATTATAATTACCAGCTGTCAGGGAGTTATTTGGAGGCTGGGTTCAGTGTGATACATTTGAGTGTATAATCAGGCCAAAAGGTCACTATATTTTATCTCTACACTCTAAAAAGGTACAGCGCTTTCTTTGGGGCAGGATCTTATAGGTACAAAACGTTTTGTACTACATATTAGTACGTAGTATCTACATTTTTTTATATTTATATTTTTGACAGTTTTGTAACCTTTTTCTAAGAGTGTAAATGAAGGGTTGATACAGAGTATCAAGAGATCTATAATAAACATTACAAAGTATCATAAACTGGGCAGCAGTGAAGGGTCGCTACATTGTGTCGTTCTGTCCATTGACATTTGGAGCTGTGAGAGCTGCCCGGACGGCTGTTTGCTGTCTATAATCTGACTCTGTGTGTGTGTGTGAGAGACATGCCAGTGGCCTGACGTTAGGAAATTATTTTACTCTTGCCCCCCCCCCAATATTTTATAAATATTCTGAGTTTCCTTTTCAGTTCATCTCAACGTAGCATATATTCCTGCTCACTGAGGAGAAGATTTATAGATAGACATTTTTTTGAAAACTTTTTAAACGTTTTGCATGTGATGTTTCAGCAGGTCTTCACAGTACTGAACTGAATATTTGACCACATCCTCAGTTTGTGGTGGAGACATGCATTTTCGCCTTTTCTTTTTTTCTGATAACTGTACACATCATGCATACTGTAAGTAAATATAGGTTATAAATGAATATATATATTTATATTTTAATGTTAAAAAAAAACAAAGTAATTATAAATCAATTATAAATATAGATATTTGTGTGTAATTATATAGGTATATTAATATAATTATACACACACACACACACACACACACACATATATATATATAAGGGGTGTAACGATACGTCGTATCGTATTGAACCGTTCGGTACGAGGCTTTCGGTTCGGTACGCATACGAACTGGACGATTCAGAAAAAAAAAAAAAAAAGAGATTAAACTGTGTAAAATATAATGTTTTCAGTGCTACGCTCAA
>JAUCMU010000074.1:800834-814794 GCA_032275025.1 Enteromius treurensis
TATGTCCATGTACTGAACTGTTATTATTCAACCATGCCAAAGTAAATTCAGTTTTTCATTCTATGGCACCTTTAAGTCTAGGGTGCCGTTTCATAAAACAAGTTTACCGAATAAGCCAGGTTAATTTCAGTAAGGCTGACTTATTACCAGTTGATTTTGTTCAAAAGAAGTCAAACTAACTAAAATAAGCCGGACTTATTTGGTAAACCCTAGGAGTAGGCTCAAGCCTTGTCTTGTTTATCAACTAAACCTTGGACAAGACAGGTTGACTAAATATAATAAAAAGTAAAAATGGCATTTGACACAAGACTAGTAGTTAAAAAAAGACTAAGTTAAAGGAATAGTTCCCCCAGAATCATTTACACGCCCTCAAAAGTAGATATTTTGAAGAATGTTGATAACCACACAGTTTCTGGTAGCCAATAGTATTTGTTTTTTTACATTGTATTGAAGTCAGTGGTGACCATCAATTGTTTGGTAACCAACATTCTTTCCTCTTTTGTGGCTAAACCTTCTAGCCGACCCCAAATATGAAATAAAACTTGTAAATAAGTATAGTATGGCTACTTTAAATGACTAGGTGCATATAAAGATGTCAGCACTTAGCCTAGTTGACATGTTTGTTGCGGTACTTGGTGATATTTTGGGTGAACGTGTCTCTGTGTGTGTTTTGGGAAGCGTTGGCCACACACGGGATAATCATACGGTCTGCAGGTCATCACAGACAACCTGACCATTTGGCACACCGCTGACAGCGTGTCTGTGCGTCCGACATGCCAAGAGCCCGGGACTCGTGAATGCGCTCGAACACACACCCACGCTGCTGCTGCGCGGCTTCAAGTGCTCCAGCACCAGGGGCTTTTGTTTGCCACTGCACTTCTGAAACAAAGCCATGCCACACTTCAAGTGGAAAAAGTTCAGATTGTCGCTTCGTCATTGCTACTGTTATTTTGACTCAGCTCGTGACCACATCTGACACCTCGCTGTCCTCTGACGCCCATGTGATCATCCGCTTTCACTCAGACATCAGGGTGCATTAATATTATAGTGGTTTTGCTACAGAAACAGGGTTTGAGTGTCATGGGAAAGCAGTGACTGCGCTGAAAGAGTTAATGTGGCTAGTGGAAACTGGAGCAAATGTGAGGGGGCGGGGCCTGGTGGAATGATTGACACCGAGTGCATCGAATAGCGAAGGAGCTTCTTCCGATTCAACACCGATTGTCTTATTACACAACAAGAGCTGCTTTGGGGAAGTTGTGATTTGCTGTGAATACTTTATGTGCATAATAGCAGCACCTGCAATGCAGTAAGGAGTTGACCTGGATTCACCCGAAGTGTCACACACACATGCAATCGACTTGGTGATTGACTCCAATTATAATGTCTTAGTGCTGGGATGAATAGCAATCAAAGCGATTGTTGGTGCTGTAATTGTTTCTGACGGGCTATTATCCTGCCATGCAATCCTGAGCACAGTTGCATAAAGTTGGTCTTCCTCTGTGTGAAACACCAATTATCATTAGTTCCGTTTGCATCCATATTGCCCATTTTTAGTTATTCTGGGCATTTTGTGGGAATATGTTCTTGACGTAGGATGAATTAATGGTCACTTCTGCACAATCAGTGACCTATAGATGCACTTTATTTCTGGCTTGCTGTATTGTTTTTGGTTGAATTACGTGATTCAGTACTGCACTAGTAATGGAAGTAAATTGTAGCTGCACAATATGCGCAGAGATTTTTTTTACAGAAAATATTGCAATAGTAACATTGTCTTGTTTTTCTTTGGAAATAAAAGCTTTTATTTATAAAGTTTTTTTAATTTTTTCCATAAAATGTTTCTTTTACAGTAAAATATTACAGTAGTAAATTGTCTTTTTTGCCTAAATAATAATAATAGTTTAATGTTAGTATTAAAATAAAAAATAAAATTATTATTTTTTGATAAAACAGGTTTATTTTGCAGTAAAGTAAAATGTGTAAAAATATGTAGTGTGAAAATAAATAAAAATACTCCAATTAAATGTTAGTACAGTTCTCTTGTAATTGTTTTTTTGCAGTTTTTTTTCTTTTGTTTTTTTTCTTTTAATAATGTATTAACTGTTTTATATATATTTATATATAATATTTTGTGCAGCCCTTAAATAGATAGGGAATGCAATTTTTATGGTTAATTTACATATTGATGGAATTCAGGAGGCATTATACAAATATGCAGTAAAATATCAGTTTAATTTGATATGTAGTTTGAACTAATTCAGAGAAATGTATGAATTCTGGGAAGTTGTGAGCGATGTGCACAGGTGTGCTTGATTGCTGTAGTCTGGTGATGAAGCAGTCTTTCTCTCTGCAGAGTCTGATGCTCTCTGCTGCAGAGGTGTTTTGTGGTGTTTGGGTGTCAGCATTCTCACAGCTTCACACCAGTCGCACTGCTCGATGTGACAACTTCACAAGCTGTTGTGTGTGTGAGAGAGAGTTGTAGTAAGGCCACAGTGATGTTCTCTAAACTGCCTGTACCTTCAAGCGTGCATTTGTTATGTCGTTTTATTTATTCCTTGAGGACGACTTACACACAAGCATTCAAAAGTTGGTACAATGTATTTGTTTTAAAAGAAATTGATACTGTTAATTTAATTAAAAGTGTTATAAAAGATTTCTATTTCATATAAACGCTGTTCTTTTGAACTTTGTTCATTAAAGAATGCAGAAAAAAAATTGCCACAAAAATATGAATCAACACATCATTGGTAATAATAATAAATGTTAGTTATAAATCAGTATACTAGAATGATTTCTGAAGGATCGTATGACACGGAAGACTAGGGCTGGGTATCGAGGTCCATACTTTTTAGGTACCGACCGAATTGCCTCGATACGACCGAGTCTCGAAAAAACTCTCGTCGCTCTGTACCCAATTTCGATACCTAAAGGGTTTGATCTCATCAACGTCAGTGAGCCAATAAGACTGCAGCACTAGCCCGTGTGTTTGACCACGAGTTTGTAAAATAGCCTTATGTTATTTATATCATTTACACGACTGCACGTCATTTCTGTCTCTACGTTAAATTGCGCTTTCTGTTTCTCACATGGCGCAGTTCCGCCACACACACACACACACACAAAGGTGCTTGCACCGCACACACATGTGAGCTTCAATAGTAAAAAGGTATTCAAGACAAGCCGTCAAAATAAAAGTTTGGTTTGGACATTGGTTATTAATTTTAGCATTACAAATTTTAGTACTAAAAAGATGTTAAAATGATTCTATTTCATTTTATTTCAGTTAAATTTGTAGTTAGATGGGTATTTGGTTTTTTTGCATATTTTTTTTTTTGGTTTTTGTTTGGTTCATTTAAGTAATGAAAATAAAATGGGATTTCTCATGTGAAACAACACAAAGCCAGACTTTTTTACGGTAGCTGCGATTCATACTAGTCCATTTGGGGGACACTTAATGATGCTGGGATGATGGACAGCCAGCCGTGTGTGTTTTTATCAGGACTCTGAGTCGTGAAGCGCTGAAGACGATCTGTGGCCTCTTTCCCAGCTGTCCTCTTTCCCGTATGACTCATGCATGGCAGACAGCAGGCTTCCTCCGTGGGGTGTGCCGGAGCGGTCCAGGCCTCTCGGCTGCACTCGTCTGTTTCTCTGTATCATGCAGATCGCTCCACACTCACACTAGTAGAGGTTGCCTGATCTCCAGCCGCTGGTTGGCCGTGTGGTTTACAGTAGTTGATGTGGTCTGCGCGCTGCTGAGCGTGACCTTTGCCGCTGTGTTTGAAGTGATGTGCAAACGCTTCAAATGTGCACTTTTAACTAGATCTGATTTCAGAATTGAACAGGAACTGCTTGACTGGGGCTTGACAGCTTCTGCGTTTTGTACAAAAACATGTGAAATTAATTATAAAGTTTTTTTTATTAGTAAAGACAAACTGGTGATGACCATTTATATGCAAGCTTTTTTCAAGATAGTGATGTCATTTTTGAACAATCTATCTACGAAAAAAGGCATAAGAGGAAGATTTATGTATTAGTCTTATTTAAAAATAATAATTGTAATAATTCTTCCGTCCAGCAAGGATGTATTAAATCATTTAAAAGTGACATTACAGGGATTTATAATGTTATACAAATCTAATGCAAATAAATTCTTTTATAGTAACAAATTATTTTCTATTTATCAAAAAATCCAGTTTCCAGAAAAATATGAAGCATCACAATTGTTTTACACATTGATAATAATATTAAATATTTATTCAGCTCAAATCAGCATATTAATACGATTTCTAAAGGATCATGTGACACTAAAGACTGGATGCAATAAATTCAGTTTTCACATATAAAATAAATTACATTTTAATATATATTCAAATATAAAAGATTTATTATAATTTGTAATATTATTTCACAATTTTACTATTAACTGCTTTCAAATACATTACTTTTTACAATGCGAATGCTAACTTGACCCCATTTACTGTATTTAAAAATATTTATGGTGTTATTGGACACAATTCGTTCATTTTTATAATCTTTCTTCATACTCAAATGACTTTCTCTACCTCTGAAATGACTTTTCTGCTGATGGAATAAGGATGTGTGGGTGGGGGAAAATAATGATGATAATCAATTGTCACGATCGGACCAAACCCTTGTGCATAAAACAGTGCAGACTATTTGATGTGTTTGTCTTCAGTGTGGTGTGTTTGCATCCGCGTGATTTTGAATCTACTGCAGTGTTATTTCAGTATTACTGATATACTGTCACAGTTTTTGGCAATATATCATATTCGGTCTTTTTTGTATATTTTCCGAATTTTTTTTTTATTCTTATAAGCAGTTTTTTTCTCATTTTGTCAAGTTTTTAATGGTCTGTATAATTTTTAGTCATTTCAGTTTATTCGTTTCAAGTATGGCATTCAGTTTTTTAGTACTAAGCTTAATAAAAAACTAAAAATGTTATTTGTTTTGTAATTATTTTATTGCAGTTAAAATGTATAATTTTTTTTTTAAGGTTTTAGTTTTAGTTCATATCTTTTATTTGCTGTGTTCAGGGTAATCTGGAGTCTGTTTGTTTCTTAACTTGCGGTTAACTAAAGTTCATGTGAAACTGAAAGGGCTGACATGGTTTCATAGTAACTAAACTTCCTCAAAGTTCATGAAATCCCACAAAAGATTTCTGGGTCAAAGCCGAAAAAAGGTTTAAGCATTAAAAAAAATGCTAATTCAAATTATTGTTGTTGTATTGTTTTCTATTTACTTTAACTGCAATTTAGTTTAAAAAAAAGTTAGTAAAAATTTTAAATAGAAAACATTTTTCCATGATTTACAGAAGACACCCACTAAAATTTGTATGCTCATATTTGCAACCAAAATCAATTTATGACATATTAAAAGACTAATTAATTTCACCCCAATACTAATTAGTTCTCATTTTACATTTTTAAAACTGGCAACTATGCCATTTTTTTGCCCATATTTTTTACACAATTATATTTAAATATTTTTTTTTATTTAAATTTTTTTATAATATTTATAATTAAAATTTTTATTCTCCAAAAACATATTGAAACCTTACAATTAGACACTTTACTTGCATTCAATGTGCTTTTTCTACTAAATTTCTTTTGATGAGGACATCTTAACGTCTTTGACCCTTCTGCAAACTATTAGTTGGTTCAAAAAGCTTAATATTTAATTACTCCATTTGCGATTTCTCCTTTACGTGATGCTAAACACAGGCCCAAATCTTTTCCCAGATCACCAGAAGCTGGAACGGGAAGCCCGTATCTGCCGTTTGCTCAAGCATCCCAATATCGGTGAGTCCATTAAAGTAAATAAACCCGAAATCCGCCATTCAGGACGCAGGTGGTTTGAATGAGCTGAAAGCATCTCGAGGGGCATTAATACAGAAAGCATGCCTGTTCATTTCATCCCATGAAACTGTTGTTCGAACTGTTCTGTTTGAGTGCAAGGTGAATTAAAGTATGTTGTGGTATTATTACTCTCTTTCTCTTTAACGCAGTGCGGCTCCATGACAGTATATCAGAGGAAGGCTTCCATTACCTCTTATTTGACCTGTAAGTGCTTCCATATAATATGGTGCATAATATCTCTCTCTCGGCTTTGTTTTTGCTCAGTGCGCTTCAACAGACACCCACCCACTCTACCTTCCCCTCGCATCTCTCTTCATCTCTCTCTCTCTCCCGCTCACTCAAGAGCCAGTTTCCATAGCAACAGAGCCGGGCTGCCCAGCCAAAGAGAAATCCTGCAGCAGGGGTTTCCCCCCCGAAGCCCCAGTGTTCTCTCTTCTAGAGGATTCCCCCATCCATATTGCTCTCGCTCGCTCTCTCTCTTTCTTTTTCCCCTGTCATGCACAGCCACGCTGTCTTTAGTTTATCTTACTTAGTTGTGCTTGTCTAAATGCTGATTTATTTATTTTTATTCTTTTCCTGATACATTTTTTTGATACATTCACATTTTAGTTTGCTTGTAAAGCAAAGTATGTGATCTCTGCAGTATAATTAAGGACTTCACCATTGGTTGAGCAGTGTTGCTGTGTCAATCTGTTCTCATGCTGTTTTCACTTCAGGGAAGACCTAACCTAGCACAGGAGAAAGTGTTTTTCTTATGCTAGTGACTGTAAAATAAAGTCCTAAATAACACAGATGAGCTTTAATTGATTCCTTTTGGTTAAATTGCTACTTCCTTTATTTTATTAATTTAATTAAATGTTTAATTGTAATGTAATTTTTTATTTAATTTATAATTTTAATGTTAATATCATTTAATTAAATTATTATTATTTTTTAAATGTTTTATTTCATGAAAAATATTAAAGATTTATTTGATTACGCATTTAATTATTTTCATTTCTTAATATTTGTATTATATTATTAGTTTTATTAATTGTTCTGTTTTGCATTTATCATTTGTAAAAAAAAAAAAAAAGAAAATTATAAGAAAAAATAAAAAGCTAATTAGCTTTTTATTTTTTCTTATAATTTTCTTTTTTTTTTTTTTTACAAATGATAAATGCAAAACAGAACAATTAATAAAACTAATAATATAATACAAATATTAAGAAATGAAAATAATTAAATGCGTAATCAAATAAATCTTTAATATTTTTCATGAAATAAAACATTTAAAAAATAATAATAATTTAATTAAATGATATTAACATTAAAATTATAAATTAAATAAAAAATTACATTACAATTAAACATTTAATTAAATTAATAAAATAAAGGAAGTAGCAATTTAACCAAAAGGAATCAATTAAAGCTCATCTGTGTTATTTAGGACTTTATTTTACAGTCACTAGCATAAGAAAAACACTTTCTCCTGTGCTAGGTTAGGTCTTCCCTGAAGTGAAAACAGCATGAGAACAGATTGACACAGCAACACTGCTCAACCAATGGTGAAGTCCTTAATTATACTGCAGAGATCACATACTTTGCTTTACAAGCAAACTAAAATGTGAATGTATCAAAAAAATGTATCAGGAAAAGAATAAAAATAAATAAATCAGCATTTAGACAAGCACAACTAAGTAAGATAAACTAAAGACAGCGTGGCTGTGCATGACAGGGGAAAAAGAAAGAGAGAGAGCGAGCGAGAGCAATATGGATGGGGGAATCCTCTAGAAGAGAGAACACTGGGGCTTCGGGGGGGAAACCCCTGCTGCAGGATTTCTCTTTGGCTGGGCAGCCCGGCTCTGTTGCTATGGAAACTGGCTCTTGAGTGAGCGGGAGAGAGAGAGAGATGAAGAGAGATGCGAGGGGAAGGTAGAGTGGGTGGGTGTCTGTTGAAGCGCACTGAGCAAAAACAAAGCCGAGAGAGAGATATTATGCACCATATTATATGGAAGCACTTACAGGTCAAATAAGAGGTAATGGAAGCCTTCCTCTGATATACTGTCATGGAGCCGCACTGCGTTAAAGAGAAAGAGAGTAATAATACCACAACATACTTTAATTCACCTTGCACTCAAACAGAACAGTTCGAACAACAGTTTCATGGGATGAAATGAACAGGCATGCTTTCTGTATTAATGCCCCTCGAGATGCTTTCAGCTCATTCAAACCACCTGCGTCCTGAATGGCGGATTTCGGGTTTATTTACTTTAATGGACTCACCGATATTGGGATGCTTGAGCAAACGGCAGATACGGGCTTCCCGTTCCAGCTTCTGGTGATCTGGGAAAAGATTTGGGCCTGTGTTTAGCATCACGTAAAGGAGAAATCGCAAATGGAGTAATTAAATATTAAGCTTTTTGAACCAACTAATAGTTTGCAGAAGGGTCAAAGACGTTAAGATGTCCTCATCAAAAGAAATTTAGTAGAAAAAGCACATTGAATGCAAGTAAAGTGTCTAATTGTAAGGTTTCAATATGTTTTTGGAGAATAAAAATTTTAATTATAAATATTATAAAAAAATTTAAATAAAAAAAAATATTTAAATATAATTGTGTAAAAAATATGGGCAAAAAAATGGCATAGTTGCCAGTTTTAAAAATGTAAAATGAGAACTAATTAGTATTGGGGTGAAATTAATTAGTCTTTTAATATGTCATAAATTGATTTTGGTTGCAAATATGAGCATACAAATTTTAGTGGGTGTCTTCTGTAAATCATGGAAAAATGTTTTCTATTTAAAATTTTTACTAACTTTTTTTTAAACTAAATTGCAGTTAAAGTAAATAGAAAACAATACAACAACAATAATTTGAATTAGCATTTTTTTTAATGCTTAAACCTTTTTTCGGCTTTGACCCAGAAATCTTTTGTGGGATTTCATGAACTTTGAGGAAGTTTAGTTACTATGAAACCATGTCAGCCCTTTCAGTTTCACATGAACTTTAGTTAACCGCAAGTTAAGAAACAAACAGACTCCAGATTACCCTGAACACAGCAAATAAAAGATATGAACTAAAACTAAAACCTTAAAAAAAAAATTATACATTTTAACTGCAATAAAATAATTACAAAACAAATAACATTTTTAGTTTTTTATTAAGCTTAGTACTAAAAAACTGAATGCCATACTTGAAACGAATAAACTGAAATGACTAAAAATTATACAGACCATTAAAAACTTGACAAAATGAGAAAAAAACTGCTTATAAGAATAAAAAAAAAATTCGGAAAATATACAAAAAAGACCGAATATGATATATTGCCAAAAACTGTGACAGTATATCAGTAATACTGAAATAACACTGCAGTAGATTCAAAATCACGCGGATGCAAACACACCACACTGAAGACAAACACATCAAATAGTCTGCACTGTTTTATGCACAAGGGTTTGGTCCGATCGTGACAATTGATTATCATCATTATTTTCCCCCACCCACACATCCTTATTCCATCAGCAGAAAAGTCATTTCAGAGGTAGAGAAAGTCATTTGAGTATGAAGAAAGATTATAAAAATGAACGAATTGTGTCCAATAACACCATAAATATTTTTAAATACAGTAAATGGGGTCAAGTTAGCATTCGCATTGTAAAAAGTAATGTATTTGAAAGCAGTTAATAGTAAAATTGTGAAATAATATTACAAATTATAATAAATCTTTTATATTTGAATATATATTAAAATGTAATTTATTTTATATGTGAAAACTGAATTTATTGCATCCAGTCTTTAGTGTCACATGATCCTTTAGAAATCGTATTAATATGCTGATTTGAGCTGAATAAATATTTAATATTATTATCAATGTGTAAAACAATTGTGATGCTTCATATTTTTCTGGAAACTGGATTTTTTGATAAATAGAAAATAATTTGTTACTATAAAAGAATTTATTTGCATTAGATTTGTATAACATTATAAATCCCTGTAATGTCACTTTTAAATGATTTAATACATCCTTGCTGGACGGAAGAATTATTACAATTATTATTTTTAAATAAGACTAATACATAAATCTTCCTCTTATGCCTTTTTTCGTAGATAGATTGTTCAAAAATGACATCACTATCTTGAAAAAAGCTTGCATATAAATGGTCATCACCAGTTTGTCTTTACTAATAAAAAAAACTTTATAATTAATTTCACATGTTTTTGTACAAAACGCAGAAGCTGTCAAGCCCCAGTCAAGCAGTTCCTGTTCAATTCTGAAATCAGATCTAGTTAAAAGTGCACATTTGAAGCGTTTGCACATCACTTCAAACACAGCGGCAAAGGTCACGCTCAGCAGCGCGCAGACCACATCAACTACTGTAAACCACACGGCCAACCAGCGGCTGGAGATCAGGCAACCTCTACTAGTGTGAGTGTGGAGCGATCTGCATGATACAGAGAAACAGACGAGTGCAGCCGAGAGGCCTGGACCGCTCCGGCACACCCCACGGAGGAAGCCTGCTGTCTGCCATGCATGAGTCATACGGGAAAGAGGACAGCTGGGAAAGAGGCCACAGATCGTCTTCAGCGCTTCACGACTCAGAGTCCTGATAAAAACACACACGGCTGGCTGTCCATCATCCCAGCATCATTAAGTGTCCCCCAAATGGACTAGTATGAATCGCAGCTACCGTAAAAAAGTCTGGCTTTGTGTTGTTTCACATGAGAAATCCCATTTTATTTTCATTACTTAAATGAACCAAACAAAAACCAAAAAAAAAAATATGCAAAAAAACCAAATACCCATCTAACTACAAATTTAACTGAAATAAAATGAAATAGAATCATTTTAACATCTTTTTAGTACTAAAATTTGTAATGCTAAAATTAATAACCAATGTCCAAACCAAACTTTTATTTTGACGGCTTGTCTTGAATACCTTTTTACTATTGAAGCTCACATGTGTGTGCGGTGCAAGCACCTTTGTGTGTGTGTGTGTGTGTGGCGGAACTGCGCCATGTGAGAAACAGAAAGCGCAATTTAACGTAGAGACAGAAATGACGTGCAGTCGTGTAAATGATATAAATAACATAAGGCTATTTTACAAACTCGTGGTCAAACACACGGGCTAGTGCTGCAGTCTTATTGGCTCACTGACGTTGATGAGATCAAACCCTTTAGGTATCGAAATTGGGTACAGAGCGACGAGAGTTTTTTCGAGACTCGGTCGTATCGAGGCAATTCGGTCGGTACCTAAAAAGTATGGACCTCGATACCCAGCCCTAGTCTTCCGTGTCATACGATCCTTCAGAAATCATTCTAGTATACTGATTTATAACTAACATTTATTATTATTACCAATGATGTGTTGATTCATATTTTTGTGGCAATTTTTTTTCTGCATTCTTTAATGAACAAAGTTCAAAAGAACAGCGTTTATATGAAATAGAAATCTTTTATAACACTTTTAATTAAATTAACAGTATCAATTTCTTTTAAAACAAATACATTGTACCAACTTTTGAATGCTTGTGTGTAAGTCGTCCTCAAGGAATAAATAAAACGACATAACAAATGCACGCTTGAAGGTACAGGCAGTTTAGAGAACATCACTGTGGCCTTACTACAACTCTCTCTCACACACACAACAGCTTGTGAAGTTGTCACATCGAGCAGTGCGACTGGTGTGAAGCTGTGAGAATGCTGACACCCAAACACCACAAAACACCTCTGCAGCAGAGAGCATCAGACTCTGCAGAGAGAAAGACTGCTTCATCACCAGACTACAGCAATCAAGCACACCTGTGCACATCGCTCACAACTTCCCAGAATTCATACATTTCTCTGAATTAGTTCAAACTACATATCAAATTAAACTGATATTTTACTGCATATTTGTATAATGCCTCCTGAATTCCATCAATATGTAAATTAACCATAAAAATTGCATTCCCTATCTATTTAAGGGCTGCACAAAATATTATATATAAATATATATAAAACAGTTAATACATTATTAAAAGAAAAAAAACAAAAGAAAAAAAACTGCAAAAAAACAATTACAAGAGAACTGTACTAACATTTAATTGGAGTATTTTTATTTATTTTCACACTACATATTTTTACACATTTTACTTTACTGCAAAATAAACCTGTTTTATCAAAAAATAATAATTTTATTTTTTATTTTAATACTAACATTAAACTATTATTATTATTTAGGCAAAAAAGACAATTTACTACTGTAATATTTTACTGTAAAAGAAACATTTTATGGAAAAAATTAAAAAAACTTTATAAATAAAAGCTTTTATTTCCAAAGAAAAACAAGACAATGTTACTATTGCAATATTTTCTGTAAAAAAAATCTCTGCGCATATTGTGCAGCTACAATTTACTTCCATTACTAGTGCAGTACTGAATCACGTAATTCAACCAAAAACAATACAGCAAGCCAGAAATAAAGTGCATCTATAGGTCACTGATTGTGCAGAAGTGACCATTAATTCATCCTACGTCAAGAACATATTCCCACAAAATGCCCAGAATAACTAAAAATGGGCAATATGGATGCAAACGGAACTAATGATAATTGGTGTTTCACACAGAGGAAGACCAACTTTATGCAACTGTGCTCAGGATTGCATGGCAGGATAATAGCCCGTCAGAAACAATTACAGCACCAACAATCGCTTTGATTGCTATTCATCCCAGCACTAAGACATTATAATTGGAGTCAATCACCAAGTCGATTGCATGTGTGTGTGACACTTCGGGTGAATCCAGGTCAACTCCTTACTGCATTGCAGGTGCTGCTATTATGCACATAAAGTATTCACAGCAAATCACAACTTCCCCAAAGCAGCTCTTGTTGTGTAATAAGACAATCGGTGTTGAATCGGAAGAAGCTCCTTCGCTATTCGATGCACTCGGTGTCAATCATTCCACCAGGCCCCGCCCCCTCACATTTGCTCCAGTTTCCACTAGCCACATTAACTCTTTCAGCGCAGTCACTGCTTTCCCATGACACTCAAACCCTGTTTCTGTAGCAAAACCACTATAATATTAATGCACCCTGATGTCTGAGTGAAAGCGGATGATCACATGGGCGTCAGAGGACAGCGAGGTGTCAGATGTGGTCACGAGCTGAGTCAAAATAACAGTAGCAATGACGAAGCGACAATCTGAACTTTTTCCACTTGAAGTGTGGCATGGCTTTGTTTCAGAAGTGCAGTGGCAAACAAAAGCCCCTGGTGCTGGAGCACTTGAAGCCGCGCAGCAGCAGCGTGGGTGTGTGTTCGAGCGCATTCACGAGTCCCGGGCTCTTGGCATGTCGGACGCACAGACACGCTGTCAGCGGTGTGCCAAATGGTCAGGTTGTCTGTGATGACCTGCAGACCGTATGATTATCCCGTGTGTGGCCAACGCTTCCCAAAACACACACAGAGACACGTTCACCCAAAATATCACCAAGTACCGCAACAAACATGTCAACTAGGCTAAGTGCTGACATCTTTATATGCACCTAGTCATTTAAAGTAGCCATACTATACTTATTTACAAGTTTTATTTCATATTTGGGGTCGGCTAGAAGGTTTAGCCACAAAAGAGGAAAGAATGTTGGTTACCAAACAATTGATGGTCACCACTGACTTCAATACAATGTAAAAAAACAAATACTATTGGCTACCAGAAACTGTGTGGTTATCAACATTCTTCAAAATATCTACTTTTGAGGGCGTGTAAATGATTCTGGGGGAACTATTCCTTTAACTTAGTCTTTTTTTAACTACTAGTCTTGTGTCAAATGCCATTTTTACTTTTTATTATATTTAGTCAACCTGTCTTGTCCAAGGTTTAGTTGATAAACAAGACAAGGCTTGAGCCTACTCCTAGGGTTTACCAAATAAGTCCGGCTTATTTTAGTTAGTTTGACTTCTTTTGAACAAAATCAACTGGTAATAAGTCAGCCTTACTGAAATTAACCTGGCTTATTCGGTAAACTTGTTTTATGAAACGGCACCCTAGACTTAAAGGTGCCATAGAATGAAAAACTGAATTTACTTTGGCATGGTTGAATAATAACAGTTCAGTACATGGACATA
>JAUCMU010000074.1:831302-866118 GCA_032275025.1 Enteromius treurensis
GAACACAGCTAATGCACGGAGCTCTCTTTTAATGAGCTGATTATCAGAATCAGGTGCGTTAACAAAGAGAGACATGCAACATCCATTTAGTAACATACTGCAGTGTTATTTTAGTAACCATTTAGTGAATCAAAGCTCAATGAGTCTTCTAGACTGAATCATTCAAAAAAGAGTCATTTGTTCATGAATTTGTTAGTTAGTAAATGTGGGTGAATGTTATTGCAGATTTTCCTTATCCCCCCCCCCCAAAAAAAAAAAACAAGTAAATTCATGTTTTCTACAATATAACCCCTTTACCGTCTGATCAGAGCTCTTTTCATGTTTACGTCTTCTCTGTCATTCTGTCACATTTTCCCGCTGGATTTCTAGTGCCTTCTCACAACACCAAAACTTCAACCCCCAAATAAATGCTTTGCTCTGTTTTGCTATAGAATAGATTGGCGCGTTCTCCACTGATAGGAGAGAGTGGCTCCCCGAGGAGCGCTTGACAAGAAAATTAGCCTTTTCTTTATTCCAGAGTGACAGGAGAAACTTTATTATATGATTACACCACCTACTGTAATGGATTCTCAAAATCCCTCTCTGGTTGCAGACAGCGGCTTGTGTTTCCAGCTAACTCTCTCCACGCTAACAGACTGCTCTATCCTTTGGTTTCTCTCTCAATGTCTTCAGCAGTGGTTCTCAACTGGTGGGCCGTGATCTAAAATAGATTATTATGTGCAAAGGCCGTATGTTTGTGGTGTTTTGGTGTAAATTCTTCTGTCACTTGGTAGAATTTAAAAGTAGACAAATCAGTCAACATGGACAGGTTTAGCATCACCTACTCTGAGTTTCAGAGTCTGTTTAGAGTTGATAAAAACAACCAAATCCAACCTAGTTCAGTTTTTGGTTTAGTTTATGAATGATTAACTCCAGAGCTAACTCAATTAACTCCATTTATATAATTTCATAAAGAGCAGAAAAAAAACAAAAAACATGCAAAATAGCTGTTTCAAATTCGTATGTGTTATAAAACCTGTATTTATATGGATTTAATTGCTTATGTTTAATACATAAAGGATATAGTTAATATAAATTGAATATTACAAATATGAATCTTTAGGTAGACAGTGAATCAATTCATACTGCAATTCATAGATTTTTGATATTACTCAGAAAATCTTTTTGCAGAGTGCTGAAATTCGCAGTGAAATCTTAATTTGATTCAATTTATATTAATTGAAATTTGAGATTTGATCTTTTTTTTTTTAACCATGCATTCTTGGTTTCTGTGGTTTCTTGATAGTTATGTATACTACGATACAGTTATTTTTACTGTCAAATAAAGCTATTATGAGATTGTGAGTATAGAAACCAATTCTTGATGTCAGTTTTGCATAATATAATGAAGAATAAATCCAATGAAATGACTATATCAACTAAACTTAAAGTTTCAAATTATTTAATCGAGAGCATGGAAGTAATCTAATGTTTATATAAATTAAGTTGAAATGAAATATTGAGTAATGCTTTACGCAATTAAATCTTTTTTATTTATTTATTTTATTCTATTTAAAAAAAAAAAAGAAAATTTGTGACTCAAAAATCCTTGTTTCAAGACTGATGCGTGTACGTCAGCAGGATTTGTTATAAAGGTCATACAGAATGCTATTTAAAATCATCTTAGAGGCTTGTAATAATAAAGTACATTATTGTAAAAAGTTTGTTGCTCCAAACTGTGTGGAACTGGCTATAGATGCGTTTAGGAACTCTTTCTTTATTTTTGAACCGTGCTGGTGCTGTGCTGGCAAAACCAGTTGAGAACCAGTAGTCTATGGCACGATGGACATATGTGTGTGTCTGTGTGTGTCTGGCAGTGGGCAGGCAGACCACGGCTCCCGCCTCAGTCTCTGCAGCCGCCGCTGCGGCCGGTACCACCGCAGGTTTGGTGGAACAAGGTAGCCCTCGTCCCCTCACGTCTCACCCCATCCTCCCTCCACCCATCCATCTCTGCTTCATGTTCTCCTCCTCATGATTCATATTCAGCATGGAGCTTGGAGCATGACGCGGTTACAGCGGTCTCGTGTTCAGCACTGCAGACGCCGCTGGCTGACTTTGGGAATGGCCGTTAGATCTCTCTTTCTTTAGTCCTTCAGTTCTGCGGTATCTCTCTTTTTCATCTTTATCTCTCTCTCTCTTGCAGTTTTCATAAAGCCGTGTTCACACTGGCTGTGATATGCATCGCTGCAGGTTGTTCATATTGCCCTGAGAAGAACAGTAGGTTATAAATATCTGATTCGATTGCTTCTCTTGCAGCTGAAAATTTGAATTCTTGAGAACAAAAAAGTGTAGTAATCGCTGCTGTGCATAATGCATTAAATCATGAGCATGATAATTTATGCACGAAACTAACTGATTTTAAATGCACAGTTTTTATTAGATCAGCTGTGCATGGGTTCAGTTTCTAAAATGGGTGATTTATTAAAATATATACCTTTGATATACACTATACTTTTTTAAAATGATATTTTTGTCATTTTTAAAAGGTTTATTTATCGTAGGCGCATCAAGTTGATCTAAAGTGATAGTAAATATATTTATAATATTGCAAAGTATTTTTATATCAAATAAAAACTTTTTTTTCCCCCGTATCACAGTTTACTCAAAAAATATGAAGCAGCTCAACTGTCTTAAACATTGATTATAATAAGAAATGTTTCATTCAGCACACATGTATGAAGCTGAAAATTTGACTTTGTATAACAGGAATAAATTACATTTTCAAATATATTCAAATAGAAACCAGTTATTCAAAATTGTAATATTATTTAAAAAATATAGCTATTTTTACTGTTTTTATTTTTTTATTAAATAAACACTAATGTGTTCATTTAACTTGGGTAGAAGTATCAGCTAAATGTATTTAAAAAAATTGCTGATTTCTATCGTTAGTTACTGCTCTATTTACATTAAAAAAAAAAAGTTTATGTTTAGCAGTTATGATTGCAGTGAAATTAAATGGCTTCAAATCACAGTCGGTGGGAACACCCCACAAAATCATTACTGTTTCTCTCCCCTGCTGGAAAAACCAGGTCATATCAGTTTAAGGCGGTCAAGCTGAGATTTTTTTTTTTTTGTATGTGGTTGCTGTTTTGTTGTCTAAAGCGGTTACCAATTCTAACCAGCTTGACCATTATCGTGTACCAGATCAAAACCATGCCCCACAGTCGATCTAGGCCAGTGAATGTCATTAAATGTGAAGGTTAGACCAGTATGTTGATTATCTGCAGGTCTAGTGTTGTATAAGCTGAATTATCATTGTTTCTATTCACACATGCATATGAATAGAAGTGTGTAGAGCATGAAGTCTAGTGTGACCGCATTTAAAGTGACCAACTGCAGTTAATTTGTTTTAAAGTGATAAATATGTCCAGGTAAATCTAATCAATGTATCCTGAATATAAATAGCGCAGTAGGAGGCCAGTAAGATGTAAAGTGCCTGTATCCGCAGTTGGTTTTAGCTGGATTTTCCATCAGGGTCCCTTTATTCTCTCTCTCTCTCTCTCTCTCTCTTGTGATTTCTTTTTGCACTCATTCTCTCTCCTCCACCTCTCCGCTTGCTCCATCCTTCCATTTGCAGATTTGTCATTCTTCATTGTTCTGCCTCTTTCTTCCTCCCTTGGGTTTCTATTTTGTGTCAGATCTCTTAATTGTAGGTTTCTCTCTCTTTCTTTTGCCTGCCTGCTGATGACTGAACGTTGCACGAGAGCACACGCATGTCTCCTGATGCAGGAGAAGCCCGATATGATCCGATCCGATCTGCTCCGAGTGCATGCGTCTTAAACCTGTGTGTTCAGGAAAGGGGGTTCAATGTTCATTCTAGGATTGTTTGCAGTGATCTGCCACTTTTACTCTTGGCTGGTTGCAGTATCTATGCAGCAGATTTTCAGTGAATATTATTCGTGTATTTTGAGCTTAATGTCTGTATGATGTTGTTGACTGCCACAGCTTATTTTCTAAATGGTCCATTCAAAAATGAAATTTCTGTCATCATACTTGCTCTCGAACCAAACGTCGGTGGTCATCAAACTCGATCCTGGAGGGCCAGTGTCTGGGAGAGTTTAGCTCCAACTTGCCTCAACACACCTGCCTAGAAGTTTCAAGTATACCTAGGAGGACCTTGATTAGCTACTTCAGGTGTGTTTGATTAGGGTTGGAGCTAAACTCTGCAGGGACGAACTTGGTGACCCCTGACCTATACGTATTATTTTTTGAAGAATGTGGGAAACCAAATGTGTTTTTGTCCCATCTAGTATTTTATTGTCCAAAATATAGAAGTAAAACTGTTTTGGGTCCCATTGACTTCAATAGTATTTTTATCCAAACAACGTGCTTTGGAAAGTCAAGTGTTTTTGGGTCCCATTGACTTCCATAGGTCATACAGTTCTGACCACATTCCTCAAAATATCATCTGGTTTTGAACAGAATAAAGGAATCCAAACCGCTTTAGAACAATCTGAGGGCGAGTAAATAATGATATACATTTTTGGGTGGCATTAAACAGTAATACAGTATACTTTAAAACAGTTTTTGCCCCAAAATATATTTCTGTAACCATATATTTTTTTTAAATGTTGTAAAATCAACAGCATTATTCAGATTCAATCCATTAAATATAGTCTTTAGTATTCCAGACACTTTCATTTCAGTCCAAGACAAGTCTAGGTGGTTTATACTGGTTTGATAATTATTCTAACACAGTTGCATGTTTGGAATTTAGTTTGGTTGGAGTCAGAATATTTTGTTTTGATCTGTTTAGCAGAATTTTTAGGTTTTTCCCCCACAGATGACCATCTCTGCATTTGTCCCCCACCTCTTTGCAGTGTTGTGTGTGTGTGTCTCAGGTGTTTTAGAAGAATGTTGTCACCTCTAGGTGTCACTACAAGTGTGTGGTGGCACAAGATGATGATCATAAATTAAAACAAAGAATGGAATAGAAACTTTGTTTATACGTTAGTTAAGAAACACACATTTGAACCCCCTGCCCTCGTCCAGATAAACGCACTCCAGATGAACCCGTTCTGATCTCTCTCAATCTATTCTTTCTTAATCTATGCTTCTCTCCATTCCTCTCTGCCTCTAACATTTGTGTCAAGGTAAGATTCTCTCTCTTTTTCTGTCTTTCTCAACCCTACCTCCACACAACACCTTCGTCTTATCTGCACGGATTAATGAAGCCAGGGGTCTTTAGCGCCGTAGAAACACTAAGAATATTTCCCTCTGTGTTGCCATGGCTGTAAAGATTATATAGGAAGTTAATATAGGATTTGCCAGCTCCATTTCGTTTGATGAGAATTGTCTTTATTCACTCGGACAGACTTCAAGATTCTCATTCATGGCAAGAAAATTGCCCGCCACGTGAACAAAACATTTGAATGTATCATACTTCAGTTTGTGGATTTATTTAGCTGTGCTTTGGGATAGAAGTTAACTAAATCTGACAAAACCTGCATTTAGGAAGTTATAAAAATGATTCAGACACAAAGTGAATCATGTACACTACCGTTTAAAATCTCAAGGGTCAGTTATTCTTTTTAAATAAAGACTTAGTTACAGCATGGATGCATTAAATTGAGCGAAAGTAGCAGAAAAGGCATTAAATCTGATCTTGAGCAAGAAATTAGCACATAGGAATGATTTTTGATGATCATGTGACACTGAAGACTGATGTGCATCAGAAGAATAAATTACGTTTTAAAATATATATTAACATTTTAGAAATTGTAATATCATCATTTAGAAATTTCATGTTGAAATTTCAACATTTTAGGGTTTCACTGTATTTGTATCAAATAAATGCATCCTTGCTGTGTATAACAGATCTTTTAAATTAGATATATTATATAGACCCCAGACTTTTGAACAGTAGTATGAATGCCTTTTTGTTTTTGTTTGTTCTCCGTTTAAAACATTGGAAAAAAGGTTTCTTTTATGGGTAGAATTAGGATTAAGAAATGTAAAAGAAATTCTGGACTAAAAATAAATGTTTAAAAAAAATTTAACATTATTATATATATTGTAGTATATATTTCAGGTAAGCTCAGGTAGTTTTGTTATCTTTATGCTTAAAACGAAGGACAGAAATATATCAAAATATTTAGCAATTTGACTTGTTTTATGGATCTTTAATAGCTTTTAATTTGCTTTATATAAAAATTAGTATATGCTATTGTTTTCACAGTAACAAGTAAAAAACGAATCTAAATATATTTTTAAGGAAGTTATTCTAAACCACAGTAATAGTGTAAATGTATATGAATACCTGTTGCCTTATGCATTTACTTTTCATCTTGTTTAAAGCATAAAGCACAGGTAATTTTGTTTGATTCATGCTTCGAACAAAACAAGTAAAAATCTAAAATATCTTAATATCTAAAGTAAAGTGACCTTGTTCTGTGGATATATATTAGCAATTAATTTGCGTGATATAAAAACAACAGAAGTCAATGCTACTTCTTCATTTAGCCAGGCAACCGTGTGTGTGTGTGTGTGATTGCACTCTTATGCATGTGCACCAGCGCATCCCCTGCGTGTGCATGTCAGTCACTAACCCCTCACTCCTGGACGGGATGTTTCGGTCACATTCGGTGATTAATTCTATCAGTTTTGATTGTGGGCCGCACTGGTGATGCGCGTGCGGACATGCGCTCCACATGTAGAGTGTGTTAGACTGCTGTAATCCTTTGGACGCAGGGGCGGGAGGGATTTCCCCGGCTGGCTCGGACGGTTATGTTACATGTTTGGCCGAGCACCATTAGCGCTCTGGTAATGTTGACTGTTGTTCTCATCCCAGCGTGCTGATGTTTACGCTTCCTCTCTCCCCGTCTACAGCAGCCAAGAGCCTGCTCAACAAGAAGGCCGATGTCAAGGTAAGACCCACTTTCATTTCTTTCTCTTCTTTTTCGTACCTCTTCTATTCACATCCACAAGCACAGTTTCCCAAAGAGGAGAGGGATTCCTTACCGTTTCTTGTTTATTAGTGGAAGTTTTCTGTCCACTGTGTGTCTGATCTCAAGATCTGTATGTTTGCGTTTGCAGTGTTTGTCTTCATGTTCTGTCCTTTCTAGCAGTGTGTGTTTGTGTCTTTTCTGCAAGATTACATTTACTGGTTCTTCTCTAAGTAAGCAGGACAATGAGCGGGTGGTGGGTGTTTTTTTATTTATTTTTTTCATGATATGAATAATATTATATTATGCTCACAGTGTATATAAAAAAAAAATTCCTTAAACTCAATCTTAAAATTACATAAGTATTACATAACAACTTACCTATACCTATTTTTGGATTATTCAGTGAATGAAATGGTTTACAACAATCTAGTTTTTTTTGGAGCTAGATTGATTCAAAAATCATTTAATTTCTTATTTTTTTGATGATGATGATGATGATTATGAAACTAGTTGATTCTTTGTAAACATGATTGGATTTGTTGCAACCAGTGTTATTTTGGTATTATTTGTAGGCTGTCTATGCATTTATAAATGTAGAAAAAAGTTTGGGCTATATTTTTATTTTTTGTCTATTATGGTTATTATTATGTTGAAATAAATTAATAATTTATTATTTAATTTATTATTGTGATTATAATTTTTTTTTGTTTGTTTTGTGCTTTTTTTTTTGTTCTTATTTGCTTTTGTTTTTTAAACATTTAAATTTTGCATTTTCAGTCTCAAGGCAACATTTCAATGTTTTAATTATTTATTTTTATTTTCAGCTTATTTCATTTATTTATTTATTTATATATATATATATATATATATATATAATTTTATTTCAGCATTTCTTATTTCTTTACCCCCTTTTTTTTTTAAAGTGTTTCATCTCACATTTATATTCTATTTCAACTTCAGTTCTGTTTACAACAATGGTTTTTAATAGTAAACAAAACTCTGGTTGCAACTTTAAACGACTTACACCATTATTTCAATTGCACCACAGATATACTGCTAAAGAAACAATGTAGCAAAATCTTGCCATCGCTGCATTTTACTGTCCAGCCTTAGCATAAGCTTGTGCGCTCAACCTTAAGCTTTCTTTCATTTCTGATCTGCGTCTTATCTCATTATTATCTCTGTATAGTTTACCCATAGTGCTTCGGTCATTGTTGGTTGTGCCCGGCGTGTGTCACGCAGCATCAGGTGAACACACACAGATGTTGACCTCCGACCCGTAATGAGCTGTGTTAAAGAGAGTGCACTTGCAGGTTCATTTGTTCTGATAACATATAATCCTCTCAGACAGAGTAAAAAGGTCGGCTTTCACCTCTATTGCACTAGAAATGAAACTGTGACTGCTCTCTATTAGGGATTGGATGTGGAGTCTAATCTAGAGAATAATCCCCTCCACACCAAGCATTAATCATACGTTACGTAATCTTTTAGCATGCAAGTTTTTATGAGCTCGATGCTAAAAAGCACTCAGTACAGTAGAGTGATTTCGCTTAAACTTGAGCTTCACAGCCTACTCGGATTTCTCTTTTTCTAGCTGTCAGTTTTTATTTTTAGGTGCACTGTCCCTTTAAATCGATATTAGGAATAAACATGTTATATGTAAAGTGTAAGTTTTAGTCTTTTTGTATTGACAAAACAAAATATAAGATGCTTCCAAGAAACAGAACACTAATATTGGTATACTATACTTTTATACCAAAAGTTTGATGCTTAATGTTTTTAAAAGATATTTTTTATGCTCACCAAAGCAACATTTGTTTAAGCAAAAATAAAGTGTTGTTTCAGTATCTTTGAGATATTTCGAAGCAGTTTTAATGATTATTTTCTGTTTTAATTTTAGTAAAACATTTTGCATATATATATATGCACACACACAAACCTATTTTTTGAAAAATGTGTATATTTGAAATTTGTTTTTGTTTCTTGTTTAATTTGAAAATGAATAAAAATTAGCAACATAAAATGTTTACCCTTATTTTCAGTTTTACTCATTTTACTTATTTATTGTTCTACTTTTTAATTTCCGAATGAATTTTCAAATATATTTTTACGATTTAACATTTAAAAAAAAAAATTATTTAACTATAAAATATCATTTATTCCTGTGATCATTATTTTATGAGTAAAAAGTTCAAAAGAACTGCATATGTTTGATATTAAAAAAAAATTGTAACGTTAAAAATATATTTCTTGTCGCTTTTGAACATGTGAACTAAGTAGTGTGTACAGTATTTCTTTAAAAACAATAAATTAACAAATCTAACTGACCCCAAACTTTTGAACAGTAGATTAGTAACTAGCATTCACTGATGCTGTGTTTTGACTATCTCTGCGTATCTGACTGCGGTTGAGTCTGAATCAGCACGGCTCGCCGCCCACATCAGCGTTTCTGTGTTCTCATCCTCAGCTGAGTTCACTTCCTGTTAGCCGCTGAGTGGATCGCCTCCACAAGTTCACATAAAGCCTGCACATGTGGCAGGAACCGTTCATTTTCCTACTCCTCTGATTATCTGCTGGGGCAGGTGTGATCTTTCATCATCAGCCGAGCTAATGAAGCACTTTCCGTCTCTCACCGCCAATCATTCCATGATTCCTCCTCCCACGCCTCACTCCAGATCCGCTATCATCCCGATCCGGATAAGCGTGAGGGCAGCGGTGGGAGGGAATGTGGCTCTCGCTCCAGGAATAGCCGGTGGTTTAAACTCTGGGAGCTGGGAGACAGAAATAGACGCTTCCACTGCACCTCACTCATTGCTTAGCAACTGGCTCGCCACACTCCTCCATTCTGACATTTCCCTCCTTTTTCTGCGCTCTGGTGTTCTCGCTGTCTTGTCTTTGGTGCTGCAGTGCGATGAACGGCATCACTGTGAGAAGAGCGGGGTTAACTCTTACAGACCCACACAAACACCAGCTCAGCCTGAAACACACTACAGATCCCAAACAGGACAGGAAGTAGAACCAGAATGGCAGGAAGTGGAGTGTACTGAAATATTATCTATCTATCTAGCTGCATTTCAACCCCAGCATCCAGCTGTTTAACCAGAGCTGCATCGTTCTGCCCTAACACACTAAAATAATGTTTGTATTAGCGTTAATGATACTTTAGCAACTCACTTTCTTGCCATCTTCTTTCGTTTTCCTGCCTGTCATACGTCTGTCTGATTCTATTTCATTAATGTTCACCTCAACCTTCATCATAACATGTATTTAACTCTCTCATTCCATCCCTCCATCACCCCTTTTCCACCCAGAAACGAAAATCCAGCTCCACCGTTCAGTACATGGTGAGAATGATATTTAATCCTAATCTCTTTATCCCTTCATCCCTTTCTCATCTCACTCTTGTTTATCCATTCATTCATTTGCTCATCCTGTTGGGCTTTTATGTCATTTAATGCACAATATTGAATCAATCTACTCTTCTTCTGTAATGATCTATATTGACTCTTCTCTCGCTCAAATGTCAAACGGTTGATTTAAAGAGTCAGATGGCTTTAAATGACTCCTCAGACACAGGTGAGGGTCGTGGTGTTTTTGGGTTGACGTTATTGTAGGGTTGAGTCTGTGTGTTTGTTTTAGACTGTGGCTCAGAATGTCTCGTGTGTTTTGGTTGTTGTTGTTGCTTCTGTGTGTGTGTGTCTCTGTTTGTTGTTGTCTGAGACTGTACTTCCTGTGGATCCGTAAGTACTCTCCTCTAGTTCTGCTTTCCTACTGCGACTTTCTCTAAGAAAATAATGGACCAAGCACAAGGTTTTTTAACTGTTTGCTTAATCCTGTTTGCTGTTTTTCTCATTTTGATTCCTTTTATTCAGCCTCCTGGGAAAAAAATATAGCATCTTAAGCTGAAAAAGATGTTTTTTACTGGTGTAGGGTGATCTACTAGCCTATATCAATATATCCGACCAAGTCAACTTTATTCTAACCATCTGGACCAGCCTAAGCCATGTAGAAATCATGTCAAATTTCCAGCAGTGCAATGTGACACATTGTAATTATTTCTTAAAATGTTACATCTCAGAAAACTTGCACAGGCCACATTTTATATTGTTGTTTTTTTTAAGTTGGCTCTAAACATGTTTTTATTTCTTTAAATGGTCAAGATATTATTGCATTGTAAACATATTTTCTTTACCCCAACATTATTTTTCAGTTATGGTAATGCAAAAAAAACATCAGCTGATCAATACTGTAATGCAGTAGAATATAAAGTATTTATAAACCATCATAATTAATTAAAAAAAAAATTTACAGTACAGATTGTTTGTACATATTTTTTTTTTAATGAGAAACTTATGATAATCACCATTTGAAAATGAATAAATAATTAATATAATTAATATTATAAATAAATTAATATAATATAATTGATAAATTCAATTATGTATTAAACATTGAAAATATATATCATTCCATCGATCTTTTCATATATTTGTATTTTCTGTTTCGTTATTTAAATAAGTAATGAATCAGTTTATTAAAAATATAGATAATTAAATTAATGAACAAATCATATAAAAAATATATCGAATAAAAAATATAGCTTTATAAAACAAACGGTCTATCATTCCATCAATTGTTTTATCGTTTGTAAAATTAATGTATCAGGTACTTTGCAATAGTACTTATTAAATAAATTATACAAAAAATGCTTTATCTGTCTGTCTGTAATTTTTTTATCTATTCTAAAATGAATAAAAAAATGAATTAGTTACTTAATATTAATTATTAAACTAATATGTTATTTAAAAATAATAAAATATTTAACTTGAAAACATGCAGATAGTTACAATAATCAGAAGTATTTTGGGATATGTGCTAAATTGTCATAAAATAGTTATTTAATTGGTCTCCAAAAAAAAGCGTCATTTTAGGAACCTTTCTTGTGACAGTTTCAGAAGATTCAGCCAAATGTATTTGTTGTGTTTTTAAACTCAAACAAAACACACAATCCTCACATTATCACCCTTCTCTCTCTCTCTCTATTTCTCGTACTCTAAAACGCCCACTGACACCCTTTAACCCTGTTTTTGTGTTCTGCACAGCCACAGTCAAACAGTGCCAAAAACAGCATAGTCACCAGTCCCAAAGGAAACGTCCCTTCTCCTGCTCTGGTATTTACCTCCTTGTTCCTCTCCGTTCTCTCTCACTCCATCTTCTCGTCCGACTCGTCTGTCGCTTTGGCTTCCTTCTCCTGTCTCACACATGTTTGTGTCAGCGTCTGGCGCGTCTCAGGCCACCTGTCGTAGATGCCGTGTGTCTGTCAGAGACTTGAATCTTTATCTTTTGTCATTGAAACAATATTAATGTTTTGATCGACCAACTTTAGAACTAAGATTTGGAGAATTTCAACGCTTTGAGCATAGCTTCATGTTTTCACAAAGATGTGTGCTGAGTGTGTGCATGAACTGTGTGTTTTTCATTGTTTGGATCAATGGCAGAACAACCAAACTAAGAGGTTGGCTTGTTGCTTCATTTTTTTTTTTACTCTCATTATGACTGTTATGATGTTTCATTAAATATGTGTTTGTGCACGTCTCTCTGCATTTTTGCTTCTTTTTATGTAACCTAATGCTGTATCCTGATGTATTGACATTTAGTTTCATTATTTCTGTTATTTTAATAAATCCAGTTTGATGTAATCAAGACAGTATCATTGAATAACACACATATAACTTATTTGTTAGTTGTTTTTGAATTTAATTTTTTTTAAATTTCAGAGACTCAAATTAGTTTTTTGACAGATACAGTGACCCAAAAACCAGTAGGCAACCCGAGTCACATTGGAAAATGTCTGCAAAATATATCTGAAAACATCGTAATTTCAAGGGTTTTGTTTTTTGTTTTGTTTTGTTTTTTGGATTATTCAGTCTGCTGAAAAGAAAATTTGTTAATATCAAATGGTTAGGTTTTTTCTGTTGTTGTTGTTATTATTATTATTACATCTTGACTTCCAGGGTTTGCTTAAGAGTCATTATTAATACAATAAAATAAAAAAATCATTATAAAGTCAGTATAAATCTAAATAAAATTGTTATATATATCTAAGGGTTATTATAGTTAACTAAAACTAAAAATCTAAATCTATCTATCTAAAATGAATCAATTTTAAAAAGATAAAATAAAATAAACATTACCTGAAATAAAGTACAATATTTTTTTTTTTTTTTGGTTAAACATCTTGCTTGAAAACATTTAGCTGTTTTTATTATTATTATTATTATTTATTTATTTATTTTTACTTTACTTAATGCAGGGATTCCCAAACTATTTGCCAAGTTATCGAAGTTCCCTCATTAACCCCAATTTGGGAAACTTTGTTGTAATACAGTGATGTTCAGACATATTTTGAAGTGTGACTCAAGTTTTTCAACATTTTGTTGTGTTTAATGAGCATAACTTCTCTTGAAAAGCCTAAAAAGTATCATTGGTTTGATAAAACACATCGTTAGTAAGAACTACTGTGATATTCTGAGAGATAATCTAATTTTGTTAAGCACATTTCACTGTCCTTGAAGCTTGTTTTATCTTGTATTTGTGATTTCTATGCATTTTGTTTTTAAATGAAAACACGTAGTATTCAAAAGTTTTAATTTTGCTGTGTTTTAGCTGGGAGTAGATACGTTCACATCTCTGGACTGGTTTCAGATGTTGGGCTTTGACCTTGGGCGGTCCTCTGAGCGACTAATAACCTCCATTCACTTCCTCGCTTTTTCTCTCGCTCTAACTGAGACTATTCTCCCCATCTCTCGTTTTTTTTTTGTTTTTTTTCTAACGCTTATTTTATTCTTGCCATATCTCACCTCCATCTCATTTTGCTCCTCTTTTTCTCTCTCTCGCTGTCTCCTCCTCTTCCTCTTCTCTCTCTCTTTCTCTTTAGGAGCCTCAGACCACTGTTATCCATAACCCAGTGGATGGGATCAAGGTACATCTTCTGCACCTCCCTCCCCATCCTCCTCTCTTTCATCCTCCACCTTCCTCTCCTCTCTCTGCTTCTGTCGTCTGTTGCCAGTCTCTTGATTCTGTGGTGTGAGCGAGGGTGGTGTTTTGGGTTTGTGAGTGAGCGTGTAGTAACATTAGGATGGGAAAGTGTTTGGGTAAGAGTGTGGTGTTCAGTGTTGTTGTCAATAGTTTCAGGGAAAACATTGAAACAGAGTGATAATTTGTCTTTTGTTAGTCAATACATATACCTAAAAAAATAAAACTGAAATAAAAATCAATAAAAACTATTTAGACATGTATTTAAAAACCTACATAAAATGAAAGAAACAAGCAACAAAATTACTTAAATTAATCTGAAAATAAAAAAACCTATTTGAAATATTAAGAAAAACTTTAATCACACGTTCTCATGTTTAACGTGTTCTATATTCTCTCCATAATGCTCCTCTCCCCGATCTCTGGCCGCCTGTCCCATATGCATGGCCACAGCTGGCTGAAGTCTGACAGTCCGTTTGCGGCTGCTCAGACCCTCAAGGTGCCTGCGGTGGGCCGATAACTCGCCCACGGGAACCCATCAAGAGAAATACGAGCAGACGTGGGCTCGCTCATTTGCATTTGTAATACATCAGAAGCTAAATGCGAGCTATTAAGTGTGTGTGTGTATGTGTGTGTGTGGGTGGTTACATGCATATGCAGAGAGGAGGGTGCAGGCTGCTGCAGCTGCGTTCTCAATGCTGCCATCTAGGAAAGAGACACGGCGATGCACAACACAAGAGCTGGGTTTTATTGAATGCCTGTGTTACAGCCTCACCAGGTGGCTGAGCCTGAGATAAAACCTGTCTATACCTTCACTGCAAGTGTAATATGTATGACTGCATTTGTGGTGATGATTATTCCATTCGTCTCAGTTGTAGTATTGGTTGTGCTTTACTGGAGTTAGTTGCTGTTTGTTGAGTAAATGTTGAGATGGTGTGTGTGTGTGTGTGTGTGTGTGTGAGTGAAGGTGTGAGGTCCGACACTGATTGATTTGGTCTGTCCTGCAGGAATCTTCAGACAGCAGCAACACCACCATTGAGGATGAAGACGTCAAAGGTGAGAGGCATCTGTTTTTTTTCTTAATGCACATGCGATTTTTACCAAGTGCTTTGCATTTCTTAAAACACCACTAAGCTCTATAAAGACACTTTTCACAATCCTGTCAATATACGGTCAGGATAAGGTCAAGTCAAACACATTTTTTAATTCTTCTTCAGCCACCGGTTTCACTCAGACATACAGTATTGTTCAAATGCTTGATGTTTTTAAAAGAAATTAATGCTTTTATTCAGCAAGGATGCATTAAATTGAACAAAGGAGGCTGATTTTTTTTTTTTTTTAACTTTCTATTCATTACAGAAAATGTATCAGTTTCCTCAAAAATATTAAGCTGTTTTAAGCACTGATAAAAGTTTTGAAGTTACTATTATTTACTGGGAAAATAATAGTAATATGAAGAAAACGCATTAATTTAAAATAAATAGAATATTTTATTATTAACTTTATTTATTCTTGAATACATTTTATTTTTTTATATTTATATTATTATAAATCATATATAAATATGTAATAATATATAAATAATATATTTTATATTTATTTATAATTATATTGTTTATTATATCATTTATATAATATAAAATTTATTGTATAATAATTAATATAATTAAAGCTACATTTATTTTGTACAAGTACGCTTTTGCCTGCAGTCACAGGTTTGCACTCATTGCCTCGTCTTTTAAATAATTTTTTAAGAACTGAACTATCTATAAATAAAAAAAATCTTTAACTTTTAATTGTTCTGAAATGTATTTTGCGTCTGCTGTTGTTTTAACATTGTTATGGCCTTTTGACTTCCTCTGAGTTTGGTAAAAAAAAAGTGTTGGCTTAATTCTGCTCTGTGCCATCCTGGTCTTCTGGGACTTCAGTGTATTTTTATCTGAAGGAACACTGGAATTGCGAGAGATGTGGGCTAAGGCTTTGCGTAAGTGTGCTTTATTCAGACGGGTAAATGTAGGTCCTCCTTGCACTATTTTTCGTTGTTTGGAAATGTGTTTAGAAGTGGGCGGGATTGTCACCCTCCACTGAAAAGACTCTGCCTCAATAGTAGGTTAAATGGTGTGCTGTGTTCACATCCTCCATCCTCGGTCTCATCTTTCCAATCTCTTCCCGATCAATAGGGAAAAGCCTAGATAGCAGTTCAGTAAAAGCCCCTTCTGAAGTCAGCCAATCACCTCTGGGCTCCGCCCCCGCCGTCTTCTGTAAGTCTGGTCTGCACTCGTTTGGTTTGGCCTGACTGGTTTGCACGGCATCTAACTTCAGCAGATCCTCGAAATATAACCAGCTTCTTGTGCGTTTGGCTCTTCTTGAGGCAAATTATATAAAATGGCTAACAAGCCAATCCAAAAACAACCCACTTTCTCTTGCTGATCAACTCCCTGCTGTTTTTGCGTGCGCTGCCCCCTTGAGACAGCAAGTGGAATGGCATGCAAACCCATCCCTTTGAGACGCATGAGTTTGGATGAGTCTCTGTCATCTTGCTCTCACCTTCCATCGGTCATCATAGCCCTCATGTGTAAACAGCCACCAAGCTGACCGACATCCTGGGCTGCGCTCGTAGGGTCTCGGGACCCTCGGCTGTGGCTGATAGTGAAGCAGCTGCCCACTCCACACAGTCCCCTCCACAGACCCCCATCATGCAAAGTGAGTAGAGCGCCCCTGCAGATCTAAGCACAGACGCTCATGCACAGGGTCTATGAAGGATTTTGGCTATAGCGCATTATGTAGTAATTCATTTTTTAATAATGAATCAGTAAGTGTTAAGTTATTTAGTAAATAATAATAATTATAATAATAGTTATCCATTTTAATTAATTGGAATATTTTTAATGATTATTAATAATCCTTTAATTCTAGTTGTTGGTGTTTTTTGTTTGTTTTATTTTGCAAACATATAAAATGAATTACCTCTGGAAATTAAAACCAAATCAACACAATAACTTAACATAATAATAATCTTTTAAAATAATTTTTAATTTTATCTTAAATTAATTCAGTTAAGTATTAAAAAATTGACATTATCTTGAAATTTTAGTTCTATATATATATATATATATATATATATTATAGAATAATTGTTATACTTTTCACTATTAATGTAACTTGATTAATTAGTATATATTATTAATATATTTTATTGACATTATTAATTTCATAATTGAGCTTTAAATTAATAGATTTTTGCATTTAGGCTTTACCTGAAATAATATGAAATATTATTTTTTTATTGAAATATTAATTTCTTTGTAATAATTTGTTATTCATTTTAATTATTTAAAGAATAATCTAGTAAATGTATTAACTTCTTACATAATTTAGCTAAATTAATAATTATTGTAATATTAATAATAATAATAATAATAAAGTAGTCTTAAAGTAGTAAATGTAATAATATGTAATAAATAATAGTAAAATAAAATTTCAATTGATTTAAAGGGCTGGTTTTAATGGTTTTAGGTTTTTACAGTGGTAACACACATTAAAAAAACATGACTGTAAATATGCTAGAATTAGCCAAAAAGTTAGACCCAGAATGACAGAATTTTAAAGAGTCACCCTAAAAACAAAAACAGCATCTTACACACATATACACATCTACAAGGACATTGGAGTTCAAAGTACTAATAATATTTACTAATTATTGTATACTAAATTAATAATAAAGTAATTTTTAAGCTCTTGGTTTCCAGTAACAGGGTTATTAAGTTAAAGAGCTGAAGCTAAAGTGAATTATTAAGATTTATTGAGACAGAGTGAACAGTATTCAGATAGTCATACTGTATGATATTAATATGTCCGGCCCCATGAGCCCGACCCATTTCTATTAAAACTTTTTCTCGGCCACTGTTAAAATTTATAATGTGAATGTACATGATGTACAGTACTACTCATTTCCTTAAGTGTTTAACAGAGAAAACGTGCACTTTTAATGTTGGACCCTGTTTGTGTACCATCTGTTGGCCCAAGTGTTTACCATTGACCCTTGCTATTGATGCATATCCTGTCAAAAAACGACTGCGCCATGCATCTTGTCATATGTCTGATGTTACTGCCTTTTCATCTCTTCACATGTTGTCCGTCTCTCATGGTTGGTCAAATCATTCTCCCCTTTCCCAACCCGCTCAGCCCGGTTCACAGATCTGGTGAGCAGTGTGGGCCGTGCACCTGTCCCTCAGACGGAGACGCCTTCCTCTAGAACCTCAGTGCCCCCTCCCCAAACCTCGCCCCCCCCGCCCCCACCTCCCTCTGTGCCCGCACAGAGTGAGTATATAGTGTGTGTGTGTGTGTGCTTACAGCATAAGATCAAGTCCACTGTACACTTTAAAGGACCTGATATACTTCGAACGAAACTAAAAGACCAACTGGTGCGGCATCATTTTAAGCATTTTAAGTTTGTGTGGAGTTTAAAACATCTGGCATTGTTTAACAGTTCTTCTGTTAAATATAGACAGTATATTATAGAAGATGGAGAATGGGAGTTCCATGCACTCTTACAAAGACTATGGAATACCCAAAACGTGTCACTCGTATAGGTTTGAATGAGGAAAAATATAACGCTTATTATGGCTGCTCTAGGAAACGAAAACCCACCCTCTGAGCAAAAGAGCCAATCCCTGTTAGTAAAGTCAGTGAGTCTCACGTGGCCGGACCTTCAGACTGATGACTGTAGGTCTGGAATCCATGGTAGCGTTCATTGGCCAAGGCCCCCTGCCCATGAGACCGTTTGACCGACATGTCAAACAACCAATCCCAGTTCTTTTCATTTAGTGTCACGTTTCAGGGCGTGGAAAGGTCACCACAATTACAGACGGGTGTTTAAAACTCTAAAACGTATTTAAAAAGTTTCTATGCGGCAAACTTTAAATATTCCACATAGGCCTACTTTATAAAAAAAAATTTTTTTTGTGCATGCGCACTGGCTGGTCTAGCTGGGAAATCTTAAGCTTGGCGAACAGTTTTGGAGAACTTGATGTTTCCCCATTCAAAGAGATAAGAGCTGTCAAAATAAAAGTATGCTTTGGACACATCTCCAAACAGAAAACTTTCATGCAGATAATTAAAACTTCCAACTATCGGCTGATATATCAGCTGACCACTAGTAAAAAAGGCCTATATAAATAAACGTGATGTGACTAGACTTCCCAGTTTGCAGATCTGGTACAAACATATCCACATCGCTATGTTAAAATGCTTGTCATTTTTGTTGTTGAGTGCACAACATATTTATATTCATTTAAAACTCATTTAAAAGTATTTGGTGTTGGACAGTATACTGCTGCTCTATTATATCAACCTTTTTTTTTTTTTACCACTACAGCGAGAAATAAAAAAAGAACTGCTTCATGAGTATATCAGGCCCTGGACAGTCTGCAGCTGAATTTCCATCAACCTTGTAACCAACATATGACATTCGGAAGTAGCAGGAGGCAGTTTTCCCTGATAAAACACAGCATTTAAGCATCTGAAGTGACATATACTGAGTCTAGTTTGTGACAGATCTTTGATGCACTTCCATACATATCCGCTTGATGGAAATGGGCCATTTATCAAAGCTGAAGCCGCAGTCAGACACTTTAGATCAGGCCTGCGGTGTCAGATTGACAAGGAGAAACTGAAGGACGTGTCCGGGCCACTAAGCTCCTCTAAAGTGGAGCAGGAAGCAGTGAAGGGAGGGAGGGAGTGAGAGAGGTTGAGGAAACGAGAAGTAAGCCGTATCTAAGCATCCAGGAATAGCTCAACTAGCTCCATGCGGTTAACAAGGAAAAGACTAAAGAAGACGAAGAGGAGGAAAGTGGTGGAGATGTTGATTAGATGAAAAAGGAGTGTTTTTGTGAGTCTGTGCATGTGTGAGTGAACAAAGTTCATCAGGAGAGAGTGTTTAGTCAGAGGAATGGATGAAGGTCTAGACTGAAGATCATGACTGAGAAACTAGGTAAGTCCACAGCAGAGCTGGTGTGTGTTAAATCATGGGTCTGGAGTCAGGAGGGTGGGACCTTTGGTCTTCCAGGACGTAACCTCTTAAGGTTAAGGTGGACATCTGTCTGTTCATGTCATGTACAGCAACGAGGAACAGTTAGCCAAGCTTTGGCTCTGTTAGTCTTATAGTTTTAAAGAATTACTGAATGCACAATTTGCTTTCCTGGGCTGACGTATTTCCTGTTGAGACAGGAAGTTGGAGCGGAACATGTGCTACTGTAAAAACATTTGTTTATAAGATTTTTAGCGATTTCTTCATTTTATTCAGCAAGGATGCTTTTGAACTTTAAAGAATCTGGAAAAAATTGCGTCGTCTTTGCACAAAAATATTTGTACAATTTCGTTTAAGCATTGATAATATAAGAAATGTTTCTTGAGCAGCAAATCGACATATTAGAATGATTTCTGAAAGATCATGTGACACTACAGACTGCGGATGATCCTGAAAATTCAGCTTTGTGTCACAGGAATAAATTACGTTTTAAAATGTTATTTTGAATTAAATATTTCACAATGTGACTTTATTTTGTTATATAAAATATGAATTGTTGACAAAAAAAATACTTAGACCTAAGCTTTATAAAGGCTGTGATTTATCGTTTGGTCCATTTGAGGTGTTTTAATGTAAAGATTAAAATATTCCAATAACTTTTTTAAAATAATCATAATTTTGAGTGGAAATAAAAATATAAAAAAGGTGGCCAAGTCAACTAGTTAGCATGAACTGTATGTGCGTATTCACCTGTGTCCATGTTTTTCACTTGCAGCACGCAAACAGGAAATCATCAAGATCACGGAGCAGCTGATAGAAGCCATCAATAATGGAGACTTTGATGCCTATGCGTATGTTACAGAAACGCTGATATGTTTTATTTTTTTGCACTTTGACCCAACACATGCATACTTTATTGTACAAATATAAGAGTACTATAGCAGCCCACTTCTACAGTCAGTTCTGCTCATGTGGAGCAACAGTTTTATTAAGAGTAAGATGAAAGTAACCATGTTTATAGCAGCTACCAAAATAATAATACACAATGGCATCATTGTTGCAGGAAAATCTGTGACCCTGGATTGACGTCCTTTGAACCCGAGGCTTTGGGGAACCTGGTTGAGGGAATGGACTTCCATAGATTTTACTTTGAGAACTGTAAGTGTGTTCAAGAAAAGAAAGACACAGGAAATGCTAGTGGCACCATGCACATGATCTTTCTCTGTGTGTCTCTCCGCAGTGCTTTCTAAGAACAGCAAGCCCATCCACACCACCATCCTGAACCCTCACGTGCACCTGATCGGAGAAGACGCCGCCTGCATCGCCTACATCCGCCTCACTCAGTTTGTGGATGGACAGGGCCGGCCGCGCAGCAGCCAGTCGGAGGAGACTCGCGTGTGGCACCGCCGGGACTCCAAATGGCAAAACGTTCATTTCCACTGCTCCGGTGCGCCGGCTGCCCCTCTCCAGTGAAGGTGACGCTTTGGATATGTGGATTTTCCGCACGTTTTTTAGTTTTGTTTTCACACTGGAGCTTTTGTTGTGTATTCAGTCCTCTTTCACAGCAGAGTTTGATTGTTTTGGTTGGTGTCAGAATGAATTCTGGACAGATCTAGGCACCAGAGCATAGGGGAACCTGAGGATGGACTCCATTGACTTGCAGCAACACCCTATTGCACTAACTATTACATATAATATATACATTATAATCATTTTTTTATTTTTCACAGAAATTGCTTTAGACATTTACTAAATAATATTAGAATTTAGCTTTGCCATAAATGGAATAAATAATAATTTTAAATATAATCAAGTATAATAAATAAACATGAATAAAAATATCCAAAAAAAATTATTAATAAATCAAAGATCACAATAAACAGAAAAATATTATTTAAATTTGTGATAATATTTTATAATATTACTGTTTTTGCTGTATATTTATCAAACAGATGCAACCTTGGTAAGGTTATTAAAGGTACCTGAAACGGAAAACATAAAAACATTTTCTTTACCTGAAAATAAATACACATTGAAACACAAAACTGTAATAAAATAAAATATTAAAGAAATAAAAAGCATTTTATCTAATCTTGTTGTCATATTTCTCATATTCATTCATTTCAATATAATAAAATAATATATACAAAACAACTAAAACTATTATAAATAAATCATAAAAATAAATATGTATATAAAAAAACTCACAATTGCTACAACCTTAACCATAACAAAAATTTATTCAAAATGTTAATAATAATTATTATTATTTTTCAAGTATGCTAAAATAACTAAGAGCATAAGAAACTTTCAAAAAGTTTCTAAAACTACATTTTATTTTTACAGTACAAAAACTTTTGAAGAGTATTGCAACTTTACAATAAAATTCCTTGTTTAAGGTAATTTTTATTAATGAAAATAAATTATTAAAATAAATTAGTATTAGTTATATAATCATAATTAATAATCATTTACAAAAAATAATCTTTTTCAGTATATTTGTATTATATCATTTCTATATTTTCAGGACATACGGTGAGAGCTAATAACAGAGTTTCTGTGTTTTTGTATTTCAGAGCAGCCCTGCAACCGATACATTAGATGCGAGGACTGATTGGACGGCAGCAGAAGTTCAGCGTCGGAGCGCTCCGAACCCTCCAGCCTTCCAACGCTGAACACAACCGTCCTCCCCTGCATGCAAACCGACAGTTATCTCTCTACCTGCTGGGGCTGCTCTCAAACACACCTCCGAATCCACCCAGCACGCTCCCGACCAACCGACCCCACGTCTCTATGCCAAGACTCACCACCGACGCAAGAGCAGCACCACATATATTAATCATCAAGAGCGTTCATAGACTCCAGGTTCCCGTCTAGAGTTCTAATAACCTGCACGATTGCCTTCTCATCCACAGTCCTTTGCGCTCGTCTCCACTGGCCTTATGCCCCCTGTGCCCAGGTACTCCCAAAGTAGATCATGTTTTAATAAAAATATCATTATTATTACTATTGTATTTATTGTTATTGTTACTACTATTGATTATATATGATTATTACTTCTGTCAGGATTCTAAGTATTGCTGTTGTTCTTGCGATTGTATATTTGATGGTCAAATTACTGATGTTTTGTTTTTAAAACACTTCTTTTTTCTCTCTTTTTTTTTTTTTTTTTTTTAAGCATGGATTTAAATTTTTTTGGTGTTCAAGTAATCTGAAGTCTATTTTCGGCAGCGCTGTATATGTTTGAGTTCACGGCTCGCTGTTACAAATAAAAAAGGAGCAGCACACACGTTATTTTTAAGATTCAAAACTCATAATGAATACTCTCACGTATATGGTGTGCGAGCAGATTTTCTGTCACCGTGATCAGTGTTTGTATTATCAGGTCACCAATCAGATCTCTTGGAGGCAGCTGACATCATCACGTCATTGAGATTCGCCTCACATATATCTGCAGGTTGCCAGGTTGAATTTCCTTCAAAAAGAGCTGTTTGTCTCTAAATCTGGAGAATAATCTCGTGCATTGGCCCTTGAAGACCAGCAGCTGATGTGTCCTTCTTATTGACAATCAATGCTGATCTGGTTTTATGTGAGTTTTGGTGGTCTGTGAGACTAGGAATGTCTTATTTTTCTCAAGGGATCTTGTAGAAGGTTTTGAAAGAGTACAGCATGTTGTTTTTAAGAGCCCTTATTGTAAAGCAAGAGCAGCTGATTTACCGCTGTTTGCTGGCCAAGCGTGTTTGAGATTTAAATAGCCATTCTGGATCCCAAGGTGAATGTGTTGTGATTCACCTCGACTCAGGCACCTACAGCTATCATTCTTTTATTTTTATTTTTTTTTCTGTACACGCTGGACTTTTTATATATAATTTATGTGGTGTAATTAAGGCGGTACTGTTCAGTTTTTTTGTTTTTAGGTTTTTTTTTAGTGTGTGTGTGTGTGTTCGAGTGTGTGTGGTTTTACAATACTATGGCACTGATATCCTGAATGTGAAAGAATCGTCACTATATTAAAGTGTTGAAAGCCATAACGCACAGAGCGAGAATTTTCGACAGATTTGCAAGGATGTTTTTATAAGTGTTGTCTTTCTGTCTAGCAGAACTGGAAGACTTATGTGGATTGACTAGGGGGCTTCCTGACAACTGGTACTGTTTGTTTTTGACATCCTGTCAAAAGATTTCTCTCCTACTGAATGTGGGCCGCTACCTGAAGTCACGTGACTTTTGTTGAGGCTGCTCAGCATGTTGATTTTAAAAGAATAGTTCACCCAAAAATAATGCTGAAAATGTGCTCACCCTCAGGACAAAGATGAGTTAGTTTCTCCATTCGAACAGAGCTGAAGAAATTGAGCATCACATCACTTGCTCACCAACTTATGGACTGGAGTGGTGTGGATTATTTTAATGTTTTATCATCTGTTTGAACCCTCACATGCGGTGGTAAGCAAGTAATGTAAAGCAACATTTCTCCAAATCTGTACTGATAATAAAATATCTCGTATGACCTGAGAGGATTCTTTTAGGTGAACTATTCCTTGAATTTTACTCTGAAATGTGACACTTATGTTCACTTTAAAAAGAGTTTTTAAACTCTATGTAAATGGTGACAAATACAACATCCGCCGCAAACAGCAGTCCGCATGTCGACGAACCGGTGTTGTTATTTCTTTCTTATGTGTGTGTTTAGTATTGCAGACAATAATTGAAAATAAAACCGCTCAACAAATAGATATCTTGGAAAAACTACTGCTGCATAGTGTTAACTTATCTTATAAGTGGAAACTATTTGCATGAACTTCACAAAATAATACATTTTGGTGAATTTTTAATTATTATTATTTTTATTTTTTTGGTTCATTCTGTTTATTTTATACTGAATGCTGGTGATTCTATCTATTTTCTGAGCTTTGTAAGTGCATATAACTATTTTTTGTCTAAAAATGATGACGATGACTATCATGGTAAAAACTACTATTCTGATTGTGCAGCATGCTTTTGTAAAGGCATTTGTTGTTGTTTGAGCAGTGCTGGCTGCACCCATAGAAAATGTGAAATAACGTGTTTATTAGCTCGGGTTTGCTGCTGTCACCCTAGGTCACGTTATGCATGTGTTTTAATTACGGAATGGATTGTGCTTTGGCTGCCCGTCTACAAAAGGGACCTGGAATTATGTCTTTGTTCCAATGTCATTTAATCAACGACCTTCATTGTGCCACGCTCAAATGCTGTTTAGTACTTTAGGGGGCGCTCTTTACCACAGCGTTCTGGTTAGCAAAAATGCATAACGTTACAAGATCTCCAAAAGTTTGTTCACTATTCTGCTTCAAAACAGAAACACGATCTTAGCGCACTAACAAATTGTGAAACCTAAACGTATATATGCACTGAATAACCACCAAATTAGTTTAATCTGTTATCAACTGAGTTCTTTCTCCGAACACAATGGTTGAATCAGTTGAAGTGATGAGTGATGATGTAATCTAATCAGGCCACTAATGGAAAGCTGGTGTGTGTCTGAGTGTGTTTGAGTGTTACACATATGTGAAAGAGTGAATCAGTATTGTGTTTCTTTAGTGGTGAAGCATTGCTGCTCTTACAACATCAAGCCAATTGCTATTTGTAGTATTCACATTTTCTCCCAATGTCTTTTGTAATCTTTTTGCCTAAATCTAACGGCTTCACATTTCTCTGAAGGTCAGCCTTCCAACTTTGCAGGTTTTTTTGTATATAATCTCAAATCCTGCTGCGGGATGATGTGGATTGTATTCAGAAATTTGATCACTATGAAATCTTTGTTTCTCCTGATTCTTCTCATTAATATTCATATCTGTTCTTCCAATGTGCTCTCCCTCTTTTTCTCTCTATGTGTGCTATAGGAAATGTATCAAGATGTTATCAGTATTATCAATAAAAAGACTGTCAAAACCCATGTGGTGGTTACTGTATGCTGAACTAAATGCTGTTCTGCTGACAGGGTGGTCTTGCTAACAAACAGTATAGGCTTTATCTGAATGACCAGCTGCCTCTGAGAGCTGATAAGATATGAGAAAACAGCATGTGAATTTATTTCACAACTATGTGTACTTTTGAGTGCTGAGTCACTAAAAACTTTCAGTTTGCGTTCAGCGGAAACACTGGTGTCAATACATACTACAAACAGATGTTTGCCCAGGGTGTCCTGTACTCTGGCCAGATGAATCAACAGTGGCTGTGCTCATCATTAAGGAAAGTTTATGGTAATTGGGCTTATTTATTTATATTGATTGTATGTGCTATTACATTATTTTATAAATGTACGCAACACTTATATAAAGCCATAGGCACATAAAATACTAAATAGAAGTACAAAATCGATATTTCCAACAGTTTAAAGGTCAAAAAGCCTGTCCTGATCCATAATTCTTCCAGAAATTGAAATAATCGCAAACTGAAAAAATTACATTATAAGATACACAAAGGTTACACGGTACAGTAAATGTGTAAAATGGTATTACAATGTTTCTTAATATATCCTATGGTAGTGAAAGAAGTTGTTTATCAAATGGAATTTGGTTTGATAAGAATCAACTACTTCTTTAATGTATATGGTAACAAATATTTGCGTAATGTACTGATCTTTGCATAGAAAATCTGCAGGGGAAAAAACAAGCTCGCGCCGTGCGGCTGACGTCATTCAAGCTCGTGACGCGGAGCTGGTGCTCGCGCTGCCTAGAAACGAGCGACTCGTTTATCAGATTACGAGACGCTTCCCGCTCCTAATACCCCACTCTTTCGCTTTAATTTTGTGTTAAACTGCATTTTACAGAATCTCCTGCTCTGAGAGTAAGTATCTGAATCGCTTTTATCTATGTTTTGCAGCGCTTTTGGTTTTAACTAATGATTCTGTCAGTGAGGCGTTAGCGAGTCACTTCTGCATCTGTCAGCAGCCTTGCCGATGACGTTCTGAGGAGAAAACTCTGTAATAAGATACATTTAACTGTGTTTTTATCGTTAAAGCGTTTTAATGAGCTATTTTATCTTCTTCCCCTGAGGCATGGACAGTTTAAACGCACATTTGATGGTTTAATAGTGCGTTTTTGTATTAGCGGCGTGTTAGCTGAAGCTAGCCGGTGTGGTCCGTTACTCATGAGACCTGCACTGTTGCCAAGATTTTAAACTCCTATTTTAACTTCTTAGTGACTCATTTGCTCTTTTTTTTTTTCTTCTCACCTCTGAAAAGAAACGTATTCGTAAAGAAAGCCTTTTTTCTATTCACTTATAGTCGTGGAAAGTTGACATCAGCAATTCATTACTGTAGTACGTTAAGCATTTAACGTTATGCAATTATTTGTCGTTAAGCAGATTTTCCACACACTGTTAAGAAGTCTAATGTCATATATCGTGCTAGTGATCTAGTGATTTACTGTAACAGTTACACACTTTACAGGTTCAGCAACCCTGATGCAAGCTGAGTACAAGTGTCTTAAGTGTCGTCATATTGTATAAATGACAGTTGTTGTGAAATATATAGTGAGTTTCAGGGTTTCAAATGTTGTTCCACAGTCCACATTCATATAATCAGTCTTTATCATAAACCAAAGGACTGCAACTGTCTCAGGTCTGGCATGAATCCTTTGCTTGACTTCTGAACAAAACAGACCTGTTGCACAGGCACAACAACATGCTATTCATTCCTAAACATTTACTGTTGCCACAATTGGTCTTATTTATTGGCATGCTTCACATCTTGTGTTTCTTTTAGTTTCCTGGGACTTTAAATATACCTTGAGCGAAGGAGTAGGAGGACAAGCACCTTTATTAAAGGAACACATCCAGGATCTGTTGGATTCAGTGCTGCGTGGAGCTTTGGTTCTTGTGGTTGGTTTGGTGAGGCGGTGGGGCTGTTTTAAAGACTGCGATGCATCGCTTAAGGACTTGCGCTGCACGGCTACGGCCGCTCACAGCCTCTCATAACGCTGCAAGTTTCTCACAACAGAGGAAAGCGGTGACGCCCAGGGGCCTCAGGACGTTTCAGCCTTTAAGGTGCTATGCAGCCCCTGTCGCCGCGGAGCCTTTTCTCAATGGGACAAGCTCCAACTATGTGGAAGAGATGTACTACGCATGGCTGGAGAACCCAAAGAGTGTGCACAAGGTAAGACGTCGGCTCTCAGCGCAGAGGACTTTCCTTTTTGGTCTTCGGGTTCATTTTTAAAAGGTGAATTGGTAATTGTTCGCGTGCTGAAAGAGCAGTTCACCCAAAATGAAAATTGTCATCATTTAGTGCTACTTGCTTCTAATTTAATATAAAGAAACCTAGAAAGTGATTCTTTGAGGACTCAATTCAAACACCCATATGAATTTTGCACAAGGTATTTTCTAAAAATCTTGACATCTGCCTATATTCTTATTGACAGGTTCATGTAAGAGTTACAAATGTCGTGTTTTTTTCTAAAAAAAAAAGTAAACTTTTGAGTCAGATATTTAGAAATGAATCATTTGATTCAGTTCACAAGGCAGTTTGAATGATTCTTTTTTGAACTGAACTGATTTGGTTGTCTACTTAACTTCATAGGAACGTCTGTGTTCTTCAAGGTTATGCTTGAGGACATCCATGTTTCATAATGTGACTTTGTTCCTCCCTCAGACATTAAGCTTAGCTTTGCAGGGCTGTTATGTAAGACTTTTCTTTTCCATTTCACATGTCCTTGTGTGGTTTCCAGGTCGCCTGAATGTCTTCTGAGAAACTGTGATGTATCATATTGAAACATGCTAAGTTGAGCGCAGTGGTCAAACTTGCTTTTCATTTAGATTTGTGTCTTTTCTTATTTCTTTGAACAACACACTTAAGCATACCTTTAGATTGACTGTCTGTATATACATTTATATATCACTATACAGATTTATACAGATTTATATTACTTCTATAAGTGAATCTTCAAATGGGCGGTGAGAGATTGAAGCACAAAATACAGACTATTTGGGCAGAAGTACATAACTCATAAATAGATAAATACATTTTTGTGAAAAACTTATGAAGGAAGTGTGCAATACAATTTTATTACAGTTGAGACTTCCCTTATGTGCCCTGCTGAGAGATGATACAGCATAGACTCTCTCAATTTAACACACTGAGCTCTTTAGCTCCACAAAGCCTATTAGATATTTATCAGGTTAGTATGAGGTCCTGTGTGATGTGTCATTGAATCACAGTGACCCGCTATGTAGGTAAGTAAGATGTGCAGAGCAAGGTTAGACTTGGTATAGGGTTCAAATTGCTGTTCTTTTCTGTGCCTGCGTGAACCTAAAGATTTTATAGATGATTACATCAAAAGTCTTCAGTTATGCAACCGAACATCCAGCTTATCCAGTGAAGTTTTGCTGCTCGGAAAGCAGTGCTGAAGTTTGACCCCTTCCCACAGTTTACTCCGATGTGACCACAGTTCCCATCTATATGGGAAAATGAAGCAAAGTAGATGATTCAGATTCCTGTGTGATGATGCAAGGCACTAAAACTGCTAGTCAGCAGCTGTTTTGGTCTTACACAAGATAAACTTGTGTTTCATTTTAGCAATTTAAAAGGAATCTTTTTATTATTATTATTCTTTGCACAGCACTTGAAGTATTGTCATTATTCTCCTTCTGTGATTTCTTTGCTCCTTTTTCAACAGTCTTGGGACATTTTCTTCCGTAACGCCAACGCAGGCGCTCCCCCTGGCTCTGCCTACCAAAGCCCACCTCCGGTGGGGGTGAGTCTCTCAGGACTGTCTCAGGCCCAGGCACTGGTTGGAGCTCAGCCTAATGTGGAAAAACTAGTGGAAGACCACCTTGCCATGCAGTCCCTTATACGTGCCTACCAGGTACGAAGGCTAAAATGTTAATTTCACCAAGGAGTTTGGAGGAGAGAACTCTACCGTTGCTTTTTTCCCGTCATCTTATTGTTGTATTTATAATAATTTATAGTACCGTTCAAAAGTTTGGGGTCAGTAATATTTTATTTTTTTCCAGCTAGGATGTGTAACATTGATTGGTAGTGTCAAAAACATTTATTGTTACAAAAGATGTATTTTTTAAATAAAAGCCTTTCTTTTAAACTTTCTATTTATCAGAAATCCTGGGGAAAATGTGTAAGAATTTACTCAATATTTTCCAATATTGTTAATATTAAGAAATGTTACTTGAACAACAAGCAAATTGGAATAATTTTGAAGGATCATGTGACACTGAAGACTTGAGTAATGATGGTGAAAATTCAGTTTTGCATCACATAAAAAAAAAATGATGCTTTAAAATAGATTCAAATGGAAACCATATGTTTACAATTTTAATAATATTTCACAATATTTACTGTGTTTTAATTAGATAAATGCAGCCTAGAAGAGCATGCTTTTTTTTTATCATATAACCCCAGACTTTTGAACTTATTTTAAGTGTTTTATATTATTTTAGTGTTTTGATGACTTCACTCTGTTAAAGATTAAAGAACAAGTCTGCATTACTTTTTGCTGGTAGTGAGTGTACTGCCTGAATGTAATGCCCTTCCTTCCAAACTTTCCAAATTCAGTCATATAGTGCTGGTATAATACATTGGATAAAGTAGATGAGGACTTCATATCATCCTAATTCCTCATACAAGAGGATATTTTCATCCCATGTCATTATCTGCAAATCTCCACAGAATTGATTTAAATATATCCTTACCCCTGGCATATTTTTAAATTTGATTATCTTGGTTAATTTGATTAATTAAAATGCAAGAACCATTTGAATATATAAAATATAAGTGCCTTAAAGAAACTTAATCTCTGAATGCGCTCCTCTGTTAGCTTTTAAGTGCTGTTGCCTTGTTCACAGGTCAGAGGTCATCATATAGCCAAACTCGACCCTTTGGGCATCAGTTGTGTAAATTTTGACTATGCCCCGCTTACTATCGGGTCCCATCAGTCCGGTGAGAACTGCTTGTGGTGTTCAGTGTGATTGGGAGCATGCTCATTTAGTGTTTTAACATTGCTTTGTCCTTCTGTCCCTTTTCTTCTATCATCTCTCTGGTGGTTTTCACACTCACTCTATCCCAATCTTACCTTAACTGTCCCTACTGTTCTTTGGAGATACTGTCCTCTTTTTCTATTTGTACGTCTTTTTTCTGGAACTCCCTGCAGATTCGGGGGCACCATGTTGCACAGCTGGATCCTCTGGGAATTATGGATGCAGATCTTGATTCGTGCGTCCCGGCAGATATAATCACATCCCCTGATAAACTTGGTGAGGTTTTGATCAGGCGTTGGAGAATAATTGAATCTTTTTATGTGGCATGGCTTATTTTTGTGCTCTCCTCCTTACCTGGAGCATGCATGTAGTCCAGACCTGTTTAGATATTTGCAATGGGTAAAATTCAAACACACCCAGCAGTGAGTGTTGTTTGTGTGCAGGTTCAACATAATATAAACATTGGTTGGGAAATGGGTGATATTGGAGACGATGGCCTTGTTCCAAACCTAGCTGCCAAAGATCAGTTGGTTGCAATATTGCAATAGACAGCTCAATAGTCATTATTGTATAAAAGTCCTAATATGAATATAGCATTAAGTTAAATTGCATATATATGAAGATATACTCAAAAGTTTGGAGTCAGTAAGATTTTTTAATTTATTTTTTTGATGAATCCATAAAAAGTTTCTTCTGCTCTCCAAGACTGTGTTAATTTGATCAAAAGTACAGTAAAAGCAGAAATATTGTGTACTGTTTTTACAATTAAGAATAATAATTTTCTATTTGAATACATACTAAAGTGTAATATATTTATGCGTTATCATCGATAAATTTTAGCATCATTATTCCAGTCTTCAGTATCACTGGAAACCATCCAGATATGTTGATCAAGAAACTAAATAAATGATACATTATCTTCCGTATTTTTTGATGAATAGAAAGTTTAAAAAAAAACAGCATTTTTTAAAAAGATTTTGATAATGTAATGCATCCAAAAATGCCAGATTGAATTTTGGATCAGAGATCTGTTTGTTCATTATCATATCCAGTCCCCTGGCTTTGCCCATTGTAAATGATGTATCCTAATGTCTTTGTACCCATCACTCCTGTCCTCAGAATTGTCTGCTTGTTAGTGAATACATCTCTTATATAGTGTCATGTTGTAGTACCTCTTTTCATCTGCTGATTGCCATTTTCATTTCCTTTTACAGTTGCTCTTATTGCACTTGTATGCCTAGGCTATAGGCCTTTCTGAATGCTGTGAATAGCAGTTGCTTTATTTCTCATTGCGCACATACCGTTTGTAGAAGTTTATATGCACACGCATTCAGCATGGATGGAAACCACACCCACACAGACAACCTGCTCAATAACTTGGGAAATGTGAACCATTAGAATGCCCCATACAAATTAAAAATAGCTCATCAAATGGTTTGAGGCCTGATCTTCAGGTTCTTGTGAGCATTTGTGAACAAGATGGTGTGATTGATTTCATTATTTGATTTATTTCACAAAAACAGGGACAGTGTACATTAATCAACATTCATAAATTTAAATGTACCCCAATTGACCCAAAGGCTAGTCCTTTGCCAGATGGTATTAGGCTGAAAAACTAGATAAAAAAAGAAAAGAAAGATTTGTTACACAACCTGCAAAGAAACATTTTTAGTTAGTATTTCTGGTTTCGGTTTTTATAGTATAAATATCTAAGCACCCATAAAAAGAGATGCATTTACCGAATTGTTTACAGAAAATATATCTTGAATTAAGTTACTAGAAAATGTTTGTGTTTTAAGCATAATACAATAAGAAAAAAGCTTATTTAACTTGCAAACAAGACAGAAATGCTAAAAGGTGTTTTGACAGTGCAGTTTGGCAGTAAGCTTAGAATAAAGAACAGGTCAGAGTTCAGATTTTAATACCAAAAAGCTTTGCCCTGTCTGATCAGTTACTCCTTGTCAAGCTTAATATTTCAGAGCCTTTTTTTATCAATGGCAAGCTGATTGTTATTAAGCATCAGATACTACTGAGCCGCCAGTCTATAGTGTATTGACAGTCGGTTTTCAAAGTGCACTACAGTATATGGGGTGAGTGAGTTTTCCAGTGCTGCATTGTTCTGTGTTTCATTCAGTGGAAATGCTTCGCTCAGTGCTTTTTCTCAGAACACCTCACAGGTTCTTTTCAGTTCATCGCACTACTGTTAAAACAAAAATAGGTTTATAACACTGGTCATGTCCAAACTCTGGTCGTTAACATCTTTTAATGTAATCCATTTTGATTCCTCAGATGCAGCTGTTTTTAAAGCCCGTCTGTCTCACCTTACAGCAGGAGGTATGAGGACTAGCTTTAGTAGCATTTTTTTAGAAGCTCCCACCAGTTCCCCGTATAAAAATACAGTGATTAAATCAATCTGTCTTTTTCAGCATTTAGTGGAATCTGTGTCCTTCATTTTGCATATCCAGCATTGTTCTTGGGCCTAGTTTTAACCAAATCAAGCAAAAAACATTATAATGTAAATGTTATATGACAAAATGAAAATAGGAATATTTCTAAAAAAAATAGAGTAAAATATTAATATTTAAAAATGACAAAAGCACGCAACAAAGATTATTGAAACCTAAAATTAACTTAAAGCTCATTAAAATATTAATAAATATTATATATATATATATATATGTATATGTAAAATGAATAAGTGCTATAATAAAGTTTAAATTAAACTGAAATTTCAAACTTAGTAGTACAATTACATAACTCCACGTGGCACTGGGCTGCGCAAGAGACCCAGCTGGCATATGTGGCGATTTCCCTCATTAACCTTGCCCAGGGTCTGTTAACTTACATAATGTCCTCATCCTCACGGAATGTCAGATTTCGCCTCAGAGCTCGGGTTTAATCATGCTGTTAGCCTCTCCCAGTGTCACCCTTGATGGATTCCAGTTCATAATGGTAATTTATAGTGGTGCTGTTTTAATATAAATATCACTGCTGTGAAAGAATTAATTTAAAAAAAATTCTCACATTTTCTCACATTCAATATTCTACATTGAAATATGTGGTCAAGAGACCGAAATATCACGTTTGACTTGTTAGTCGTTCTTGCGTTATCAGTTTGGTCTTTCTCTTTTGCCTTCTCTTTTGTGATCATGTTTAGTTTAATTTAATTTAGCATAATCTTGTTTTACTGGTGTTTCAGGTTGTTATCATGTTTACTTGCCTGCAGCCTTGAGGTACATTTGTTCATGTATGTTGAGCATATAAGGAACAACTCATGTTTCACATTGTGAAGGAAAGCCATGTTTCAGCACACCTAGAGATCATAGGTCAGAGCATTCTAGTCTACATTTCTGCTTTATGGAGTACACTCACATGTTGCTTACTAATCAAAGAGTTCAACTGTACAACAAAACACATTTCTAGGTAAAATGCGTTTGTTCAAATATGCATGTTATGACTGACAAGTTGCCATCTGTAGCATCTTATGAATGCATTCCCTGTGGCACCAGTGGACTGGAATACATCTCTTTTTTTTTTACCCTCATCTTTCCTTTTTCCTCTTCCTACACAGTTGGCTCAGCTTTTTCTTTGCATGTTGTGTGTCTTATGTGCTTGAATGTGCTCACTTAAAAAAATTACAAGTACATTAAATTGTTCCATATTCCTACTTGCTGTAACGCAGTTCCATTTGTCCTCTGTGTTTATGTCCACTGTGGTGTTCTTTTCCGGGAACTCCCACTGCGTCCGAAGACGCATTGGGAACGCCTTCATGCGTGACGACTCTCAATCTGTTGTACCAACGTCCAATGAATGGGCGCGACGTCAGGGCGGTGACGTCAGACCAGGAAGAATCTATAAATAG
>JAUCMU010000074.1:866218-881313 GCA_032275025.1 Enteromius treurensis
TGGTGAATCAGTTGGTAGACACCCCCTGATAGTACGCTTCCTCCGTGGTGCACTGAGGTTGAGACCTCCTGTACGCTCTCGCGTCCCCACGTGGGACCTGGCTGTGGTGCTTGAGGCTCTGTGTAAACCACCTTTCGAGCCCTTAGAGGAGATTTCTGATCGCCTTCTCACTCTCAAGACTACGTTCTTGCTAGCGATCTCTTCTCTGAAGCGAGTTGGAGACCTTCAGGCCCTTTCAGTAGCGCCTTCATTTTTGGACTTTGCGCCCGGACTGGCGAAAGCATTTTTGTACCCTCGAGCGGGTTACACTACGAAGGTCCTAACTAACGCGGCACCACGCCCGATCGAGTTGCAGGCGTTTCATCCTCCTCCCTTCGGGGATCCTGACCAAGAGAAGTTGAACCGTATGTGTCCTGTGCGAGCACTGGACACGTACGTGCACAGGGCAGCCTTGTGGAGAAAGTCTGACCAGTTACTGGTGTGTGTCGGTCCGCCAAAGAGAGGTCAGCCCGCTAGCAAGCGGACTATCAGTCATTGGATTGTTGAGACAATCATGACTTGTTACGAAGCTTCGAATCTCCCCTCGCCGATGGGAGTCAAAGCTCACTCCACAAGAGGTATGGCGGCCTCAAAGGCCTACCTAGCAGGTGTCCCCATCGAGGACATCTGCGACGCTGCGGGTTGGTCAACCCCCTCCACGTTTGTCCGGTTCTACGGCTTGGACACTCGGATGACCCCTGGGTCATCGGCCCTCTCGTCCTAGTAGTGTATGCTCAGACATAGACACAGGGCAGGGCCTTGGAGTTATGGCGGCGCTGGTATAGCGTTCCCAATGCGTCTTCGGACGCAGTGGGAGTTCCCGGAAAAGAACGTATGGGTTATGAATATAACCACGGTTCTTTGAGGGAACGAACACTGCGTCTCGAGGCCATACCTCCTGCGCCCCCTGCCGGCGCGGTTCTTCACGGCAGTTGAGAGCTGGCGCGTGCAGACACAGCGTGCTATTTATAGATTCTTCCTGGTCTGACGTCACCGCCCTGACGTCGCGCCCATTCATTGGACGTTGGTACAACAGATTCAGAGCCGTCACGCATAAAGGCGTTCCCAATGCGTCTTCGGACGCAGTGTTCGTTCCCTCAAAGAACCGTGGTTATATTCATAACCCATACGTTTTGTCTCGCTTGCCCTTCCTCCCCTTTCCCCATCCATTTGTTTGAATCTCTGCTGCCAGGCTTCTATGGACTGGAAGAAATGGATTTGGATAAGGTTTTCAGGCTACCTACCACAACCTTCATTGGAGGAAGTGAAAGTGCTCTTACTCTCAGGGAAATCATCCGGCGTTTAGAGGTACATCCACCAACAACTTATTTTGGTTTTCTTTTTCCTATTGAACTATAAAGATTGGTTGTTTTGCATGACTTTCTTTCTTGTTGCACCGTGCAGATGTCCTACTGTCAGCACATCGGAGTGGAGTTCATGTTCATCAATGACTTGCAGCAGTGCCAGTGGATCAGACAGAAGTTTGAGAAGCCGGGAGTCATGCAGTTTACTCTGGACGAGAAAAGGACCCTACTGGCCCGTATGGTCCGCTCAACCAGGTCTGTCCATGCCATAGTTTTCTGTAGACCTGAAAGCATTATTTGCCATTCAAATAACTTAAGCAAAACTAAAAATGAATTCCTACATCCACTAAAACTGACACGAAGGAAAGGGAATCAGTTCTGTCAAACAAATAACTTACGTCATTTGTTTGCAAATACCACTTGGTTGACATTTGATATCTTTTTTCTTAATGCAATAACATTCTTTTTATTATGTGAATGTTTTTTTAATGCTGTCAGGTTTGAGGAGTTCCTGCAGAGGAAGTGGTCATCAGAGAAACGTTTTGGCCTAGAGGGATGTGAGTCACTCATTCCTGCACTCAAAACCATCATCGACAAATCTAGTGAGAACGGAGTGGAAAGCGTTATCATGGGAATGCCACACAGGTAGAGAAACAGCCAACTGTACAAAGTCATGTAGTATGTGACGTAGGGCTGGGCGATATATATCGTACGATATATTATGCGCATCTCTTCAGTAAAGACGGTTCTTTGATTAGCGGGAAAACTCCATCAGCTGTTTTTAAAAGGAACGCCAGCTTATACACAGAGCCGTAGATCGCTGAGAAGCTGCGCGTTGAGTTTCGCGGGTGTTTCAAAAGAAAAGAAGAACCGTCTTTACTGATGAGATGCACATAATATATCGTACGATATATATCGCTCTAGTGTGACGGACAGATTGTAAACCACTGGTCTGTGTGGTAATACAGTACTCAGACAGGGCATCCAAATGATCAGTCATTGACCTCAAATATGGTTTATCATCTGAATAAATTTGCACTATTCAGTTGTTTTTGCAGAGTGTGGAAGCTCAATAGTAGCACTCATTGCATGACGGATGGAGATGCTGGTGCAGTCACTTGATCTTAAAATCATTTTTGGTCAAAAAGATAAGAGTAATACGTTTTTTTGTATCTGCAAAGACTGTTTATTTGTGTATAGACACAATAACATACATTTGTGATCATTTATTTTCCAGCTAATTTTATGAATGTTTTGTTAATGAATGTGTGACTATTAGACCTAACGCTTAAAATGAACGACTTTAATGTGTGCAATGTTGAACTACTGTACAATGTGTGCCGGTTAATGAAGTATCCATTTAGGGCCACTGCAACATGTCTATATTGTCTGCTCTTCATCAGAGGCCGTCTGAATGTCCTTGCTAATGTGATCCGTAAGGAGCTGGAGCAGATCTTCTGCCAGTTTGACTCAAAGCTGGAAGCTGCAGATGAGGTGAGCAGCTCTTATAAACAAACCACTGAGGAAAACATGTCTTAAATGCACTTCCAGAAGAAGTGTAAGCTGCTTTAAATGGTATGCTTCTCTGAATCCAGTTTACATTATGCAATTCTGACTTTTTACTGATTTTTATGAGTTTGCATCTCACTTTTCTTCATGCGAAGGAATAATAAAAAAAAAGATAGTACCTTGTATTTCACAATTCTGAATTTCAGTTTAATTATTTATAATTGTAAGCATTTTAAGCTTATGTCTCACAATTCCACCACAGGATGTAAAAAAAGGTAATTGTGAGTTTATATCTTTCATTTTCGCTAAATTGCAAATTGTCAGAAATTGTGAGATAAAAAGTTGCAGTAAGTTTTTTTTATCCTGTAGCAGAAACAAGCTTCCATAATTATGATGTAACCCCCAAAAATTCTGAATTGTTCACAGTAACATGCATTTAGAAAATTGGTTGAATTTACATTTCGTAACAACTTTTAAGTGAAAGTGATTTATGTTTAACAAATATTGCAAATCTGGAACAACCAGTGCAGTGATACATAAAACATTCATTACTGCGATTGTGGTTTACTTAATTTGCCCTGCACACCATCCATGGTGACATGCTTTTTGTGAAAACATGTGCCCTCTCCCACATGTCTGGGAAAATGCTATAAACTCTGTAATGAATGTAATGTTTCTTTTATTCAAACAGAGAATCTTGACATTCCAGTCCTGTTCATGTTACAGTTTCTCTTTGTGACTTTTCTTTAGGGCTCAGGTGATGTGAAGTATCATCTGGGTATGTACCACAGGCGGATCAACCGGGTCACTGATCGCCACATCACTCTGTCTCTGATGGCCAACCCTTCACACCTGGAGGCAGTGGACCCTGTAGTGCAGGGCAAGACCAAGGCAGAGCAGTTCTACTGCGGTGACTCTGATGGCAAAAGGGTGTGTGAACTGTCTTTGTGGTTCTGGCATGTGTGCTTATGTTATTAAACTTGAGTGTTTCTCTTAAAGACCTAATGAAACCCCATTATTGCATAATTTGAATCAGTGCGTCAGGAAAACAAATCTTGGTAACACTTTACCTAGTTAAGTACTTAGTAGTAGCCATTGTACTTACATAAAACAAAATGTACTTACTAAGTTATGGAACAGATTTTACTTACAGTTTGTAATTATGTAGATGTATGTTACACATTTGTTACAGACAAGTCTGTTACACAGCTACTTGTGTAACCAAAAGATTGTCACATATGTGTTGCAGACTTTATACAACATGATTATGAATTCAAGTGCACAGGCATAAGCTACTTAAATAAAGTGTATTAAGTTTGTACTTAAGTGTACTTCCTGTGTATCTATTACTGTACACTTCATCTAGCTGCACCTTAGTTTGATTTAACCCATTAGTGCACAGCTTAAATACATGTAATACCTTTCTAATTACATTCAAATGACAGATTATTACAAAGGCATTAGGTGCATCCAGATTGTACTTAAGTGTAAGTAGCTGTGTAACAGACTCGGCCTGTAATATATGTGTAACAGTAGCTGCCTGTTACCTCTACATAATTACAAACTGTAATTAAAGGCGGTTTCATAACTTGATTACATTATAACTACATTTTATTTCTTGTTAGTGCAATGGCTACTGCTAAGTACCTAATTAGGTAATTACTTTGTATTTTGACACTTTAAAATGAAGTGTTACCCAAATCGGTTATTACTGTAGATTTCTAGTGCAGGCATCAGCTTAAAGTTTCCTTTTCAAGTAGTATGCTAGTAGATAGATGACCTCAAAGTTGCAGACACTGACTGTAACTTTGTAAAGTGAAGTATAAATCAAGAGACCTATGTCCAAAGATTAAACAGTTCTCTCAAAGACAAACGTGTGATCGTGATTTTATTATGTCAACAGTTTTTAGAACAGGCTTAAATACTTTTTTGTGATCAGACAACAAGACTCAATTGACATGGTGTCACTAAGAATACTGTGTCCTTGTCTCCAAAGGTAATGTCTATCTTAATGCATGGAGATGCAGCCTTCGCTGGTCAGGGTATCGTCTATGAGACCTTTCACCTGAGTGACCTGCCGTCTTACTCCACACATGGCACTATTCATGTGGTCGTAAACAACCAGGTCTGTTTCTCACCAACTTGTTTGATTTAGTTATACACTACAGTTCAAAAGTTTGCACGATTTTTTTTTATTTGGTCAAAAATACAGTACAGTAAAAATACATACAGTAAATAATATTGTGAAACACTATTACAATTTAATATATCACTTTTCTCTTTATCTATGTGTTAAAATGTAATTTATTCCTGTGATGTCAGTGCTGAATTTTTCAGTATCATTACTCTAATCTTCAGTGAAAAGATCCTTCAGAAAACAATAAATAAATCATTAAATCAACAATAAATGTTGATTTAACATTATATCTGTCTGTATCAATATAATAATTTAATCATTTCATTTCTGTGTGTCTGTGAGCCTATTGTCCATGTTCGATGTGCTTCACTTTCTGCCATACAATACAGCAATTGCTGCTTGCAGCTATATTTTAAAATATTTTCATCCGCCTCTCTTAAGATTGGCTTCACTACTGACCCTCGGATGGCACGCTCTTCGCCATACCCCACGGATGTGGCCAGAGTGGTCAACGCTCCCATCTTCCATGTTAATGCAGATGATCCTGAGGCTGTGATGTATGTGTGTAATGTAGCTGCAGAATGGAGAGCCACCTTTCATAAAGATGTGGTGGTTGATCTGGTAAGGAAAACACATTTTTTTAAGTGGAAATGTTTCCAGCTGTATTTTAAACGTGTTTTAGGTGTTGACTGTGGTGTTCTCCTTCTGTGCTGTAGGTGAGCTACAGACGGAACGGCCACAACGAGATGGACGAGCCAATGTTTACGCAACCACTGATGTACAAACAGATAAAGAAACAAAAACCTGTTCTGCAGAAATATGCTGAAAAGCTCATTGCAGAAGGAGCTGTAAGCAGACAGGAATATGAGGTCAGATTAACCAAATGTTAGTGCTAAGATGATGTGTACAATTACATTTAAAGCTTGGGGGTCAGAAAGATATTGTTTTGAAAAAAATTAATAATTTTATTCTCCAAAAATAGATCAAAGTTATCCGAAGTGACAGAAATGTTGTGTAACAGAAATGTTTTACCTTTTTTTTTTTTTTAAATAAATGTGGTTTTGTTAACTGATTTATTCATCAAAGAATTCTGAAAAAAAATGTCACAGTTTCCATTAAAATATGAAACAGCACACATTTTTTCAACACTGATTAAGAAATGTTTAAGTACTGACACCGAAGACTGGAGTAATGGCTGCTGAAAAATAAAGCATTGCATAAATCAAGTTTTATAATATATTAAAATAAAAAACTGTTATTTTTAATTATAAACCTTTTTTTTTACAGTTTTTACTGTATCTAAATCAAACCTTAGAGACATTAACATTTTTTGACAGACCCCAAACATTTGTTTGCTGGTTGTAGTTACAATAATAGGAAGAACTGATAATATTAAATTAAATTACGTGTGTGAATATTTGTATTAATATAATGTTGCCTGTCTGTCCTTGTAGGAGGAAATTTCCAAGTATGACAAAATCTGTGAGGAGGCCTACAATCGTTCTAAAGATGAGAAGATCTTGCACATCAAGCACTGGCTTGACTCACCTTGGCCAGGTGTGTGTGTGTTCTTGTTGATGTACAATGTCTCCAAACTGAGACACTTTTACATTTGGGTATTTGCTCTGAAATCTTCTTGACGTTTGTGCTTAACACTACAGGTTTCTTCACTCTGGACGGTCAACCCAAGAGTATGAGCTGTCCATCTACTGGTCTTAATGAAGAATTGCTTAGTCACATCGGTCAGGTGGCTTCCTCTGTGCCTGTGGAGGATTTCACTATCCATGGAGGTACTTTTTCATTCCCATCTCTGCATACACCTACCCAAAGTCATTTTTGAAGCATGTTGGGAACCAGCTATATCTACAGTTACTATCTATCTATATGAATGCACTACGTGCATCTACTAAAATCAGCTTTTGTTTTAAAAACGTAGAAATCACTAATAAATCTGACAAAGATTCTATCATAAAGTTGCTTGTTTGGCTCAAATCCAGCTTAATTTTTTTGGTTTGAGCCAGCATCTGTACTCATTCTGTCCTTCATCATTAAAGGTCTTACCCGCATCCTGAAGGGCAGAGCTACGATGGTGCAGAACCGTTCAGTGGACTGGGCTTTGGGAGAATACATGGCCTTCGGTTCTCTATTAAAAGAAGGCATTCATGTGCGTCTCAGTGGTCAGGATGTGGAGAGAGGCACCTTCAGGTGTGAGCAGCCTCATGTTATGTTCCTGAATGAACTTGAATTTGAAGCAACTCTATAGACTACCTTTTTATCCCCATACAGTCATCGGCACCATGTGCTACACGATCAGAACGTTGACAAACGGACTTGCATTCCCATGAACTACATTGACTCAAACCAGGCTCCATATACTGTGTGCAACAGCTCCCTGTCAGAATACGGAGTTCTTGGTGGGTATAAACCAAATGAACTGTGGATAGTTGCTGTCTGTCAAACCAACCCAGAAGAAGCTGCCCACTGAACAAGTATATTCCGAGGTCTGTGATTCTCATTGTGTGCAGGTTTTGAGCTTGGCTTTGCCATGGCAAGTCCTAACGCTCTAGTGCTCTGGGAGGCTCAGTTTGGAGACTTTCATAACACAGCCCAGTGCATCATCGACCAGTTCATCTCCCCCGGCCAGGCCAAGTGGGTCCGACAGAACGGAATTGTGCTGCTGCTGCCTCATGGCATGGAAGGCATGGTGAGGTATTTTCATCTTAAATCCACCTCTGAGCTTGCATCTTCTCATCAGTACTTTTTCATTACTTTCTTGGTGTTCCTTCCAGGGACCTGAGCACTCCTCCGCCCGTCCAGAGAGATTCCTGCAGATGTGCAATGATGACCCTGACGTTTTCCCAGTAAAGCTTTAGCTTGAAGATTTTAACCAAACTTAACATTTACTATGAATTCAGTCTTAATGCTCATTTGTTTGACGCAGAAAATCACAGAGGACTTTGCCGTCCGGCAGATTTATGACTGTAACTGGATCGTGGTGAACTGCTCCACTCCTGCGAACTACTTTCATGTTCTTCGTAGGCAGATCCATCTGCCCTTCAGAAAGCCTGTAAGAGACATTTCACTCTGTTTATCATCTCTACAGGTTTCCCTCTCTGCACAAACATGGGAATATCAGATAGTTTAAAATATCTATTCCAAAATTAAAATGAGCTTTTTCAGTGAATTTCAATGATTCATTACATACATAGAAAGGTCATAGAAATGTATTGGTCCGATATATTGGTTCTCTGTTAGTATGTAATTTGTGGTTTCAATCTTTCTATTTGCTCTAGCTCATTATCTTCACACCTAAATCACTGCTACGGCACCCAGAGGCCAAGTCAAGTTTTGACGACATGTTACCAGGTTTGTCCACTTGACATCTAGCCAATCCTTTGTCACACAATGTCTTTTTAGAGCATTTTTAGTAATCTTCAGGTGTGTTCGGGTTTGATTAGGCACACACTTTAGACGTCTCATTCCTGAAGAGGGAAGTGCATCACAGAATTCAGCTGGAGTGAAGCGTCTCATCTTCTGCACAGGGAAGGTTTATTATGACCTCACCAAAGAACGAAAAACCAGAGGCCTGGAGGACACAGTGGCCATAAGTCGTATTGAGCAGGTACCTGTATAAGATTTAATTCTAGGAATTATTAAATGGGCTGTATTCTGTATTTATGACTTGTTATACTAGTCCAGTCTGTCCTGACCTGAAACTGTATTTTTGATGACTTTAAATGTATTATTGTCCAGCTCTCTCCATTCCCGTTTGACCTTGTAAAAGCTGAGGCAGAGAAGTATCCGAAAGCTCAGCTGCTGTGGTGCCAGGAAGAACATAAGAATCAAGGCTACTACGACTATGTCAAGCCACGCATCAGCAGAACCTTTAACAACACCCGTCCTGTTTGGTAACTTGTGCCTTTAAATTAGTCTGTAGAATAAACCTCTTAAGAACTAGGCTAAACATTTCCTCAAAATTTAAAAGAATTATATTTGGCATTAAGACATGTGTGGAGTTATATTATCATTATTTTCATGGTTTTTATTGTATAATTTCTAAATATGAAATATAAAGACTATACTCAGGACATAAAATGCAAGGATTTATTTATTTTCTTAGGCTTATGATTATTTCAGACTACTGTTATAACACTTCTTTTTTATAATCTCTTTGCTTGTACTAAAATATGATGCAAGAAAACTACAAATTTAACATAAGCAGTTTGTTTTGCAATAATAAAGACATGTCTTGTCAGATGATGGTTAATTAATCTGAATATATTATTAATTAATATGAATCGTGACAGAATATAAAACATTTTAACTAAGGTAAACAAGTTAATATGACACCTGTGGTCCAAAAATAAATACATCACATGGCCAAAATATTCCTTTTTTAACAATTATAAAATAATAAGTAATAATACTTTAATAATAGTATACTATAGTATTATTATAAATATAATTAACCATAATTCTAATTTATACTTAAATTTATAGTTTATCAAAAAATGAAAATTCTGTCATTAATTACTCACCGTCATCCAAACCTGTACAATGTTTGTTCATCTTCAGAACACAAATTAGAGAGATTTTGAAGATATTGATTTGAAATTACATGGCTTACACACATTAGCAACACAAGTGATAATTGCCAACAAATACTGTTGCATGAATTCCGTTTTTGATTTAATTGTTTATTTACTTTGGGGTGACCTGACCATGCTGTGCATTTAAGCAACAGTATTCGTACCTAATTATCATGTGTTGTTAATGTGTGTAAGCCATGTAATAATGCATGCAAGACCTTCATTAGTCTTACATGGACATGCATTTATATTTACATGTATTCTTCTCAGGTATGCCGGCCGAGAGCCTGCAGCTGCCCCAGCCACAGGCAACAAAAAGGCTCATCTTGTGGAGCTGGAGCGGTTCTTGGACACAGCCTTCAACCCCGATGCCTTCCAGGACCAGTCCTAAGCACCCCGCACCATCCACTCCCTTTATTACATCCCTCCGTCCCTCATTTTTCAGGAAACTCACACGCTGTTAGGGTTAGAAGGCAGGCTGGCAGCTAGGAATCTCCTGACCAAAGCACAGGTTTGCTTTGCACTGTACAGTGGGTATTAGAGGGCTATCTGTGCAGGTTCACTGAAAGGATGCAAACTTTTAGCAACTACATGGTATCAATTTATATGCATGTGTGTTTAAGGCAGGGGTGGCCAATCCTGCTCCTGGCAATCGACTGTCCTGCAAAGTTCAGTCCCAACTCTAATCAAACACACCTTAAGCAACTAAATAAGGTCTTCAGGATCACTTGAAAAATGAAAGGCAGGTGTGTTTGATTAGAGTTGGAGCTGAACTTTGCAGGACAGTCGATCGCCAGGAGCAGGATGATGATGGTTTATTAGAGCCTTAAAGTGACATGCAGCTTAAACTAGAGGTTTCCCCTCAGTAATACAAGTCATTTATAATTTTGAATATGCACAAAATAATGGACAACAGCTCAAGAAATGTTTGGACCATTTGTTACTTGAGTTGGCATGGATGTCTCTCAGAAAAAAGACCTGTTGAAAAGTCATGAGCGCATGAGGGCTTTAAAGGGCATGCATTGAATCCTTTGCATTTTTAAATTATTGTAAAAAAGGAACTAGTTAGCCTGCCTGCTTTTAGCAGTTTTATAATATAGCTGGAAAAAAGACACCCCATACTTCATCCTGCTCTTCATCTCTCCTATTCACCCTCTAAGCACTCTGTGCCAAATTATAATGAACTTCAACACATGAATTCAAGGACTGAAAGCTGAAACCATCATTTTATTTTGTAATTAAAAAACAAATCAATAAGATGAGATTAAGCTGCAAGCAGGACACTCTTCAGGACATAAAATAAAATGATTTATTTATTTTCTTAGGCTTATGTTTATTCCAGACTACTACTATAATACATTCAATAAAAGTATCTCAGTTTGGTCTGATTGCTTGTTTGTACTAATAACTGATGCAAATTTAACATGAACAGATTACACTTTATCAAACTGATATGTGACCACGTGCACTTTATCAAATAATACTAAGGCCTTTTATTAATATGAATCTTGACTATTTCTGATTATAAAGTACTTAAATTAAGTTGATATGACACCTGTGGTCCAAAACCAAATATATTACATAAAGCAGTTTTTTAGTATTGTAACTTTAGTACTCTGATCCTTCAGAAATCTTATGAAACTGATATAATTTAAAGCAGCTTTACATATTTAGTACCACTAAACTGTTTTTAATTACTGTTTTCTGAATTGAGCTGAGTATGGATCTTACAGTAGCCAAATTTACAGTAAGCTAGCCTTAAAGCCGGCTTTTTCGTTTGATGAATTCATAAAGATCTGTTCGTGAGCCCCGTTCACGAGTGTAGTGTTCACAGAATTCCTTCAGCAAATTGTACAGTTTGTCTGTTGAGAAAAAAAAAAACTGTCAGGTTACTCAAGTCCAGAACCTGAAAAGAATATAGTTTAAAAATAATATTATATTACTTAACGTGTGTAAAAACAACACATGTAGCCCTTGGTTTTTCAATTTAGCTGTAAAATTCAAATGCATAAATACATAGATTTCACTACATAACACTGAAGCATACACTACCGTTTCACAGTTTAAAGTCAGGACGTTTTGTAATGATTTTACATTTTTGGCCAAGGTGTTTATTTGACAATAAATCCAGTACAACCGCAATTTTGTGATGATAGTACAATTTTAAATAACAGTTTTCTATTGTAAAACATTGCGGTTTTCAAATTTTATTTCCATTTTAGAAAAGAAAATATGTGACAGTAAATTAGGAACTATTTCACTTGGTTGTTGAGGACTAGTGCATCTGAGCCTACGTTTAAGTGCTGTTCAAAACTTTTACTCGAATCATATTGGAACTGGTGACTTTATAACAGTACGGTACTCTACGCCTCTGATGGTATATCTGTAGAAATGTTTACTTTAGAATAAAATTAATTACATTTATATTAATAAAACCCTAATACTGTGCTCTGTTATCAACTACTGACATTTAAGCTAAACCACTTCTTGCTAGCATTTTGATAACAGTGAATGCACTTACCCACGGTCACTTTGTTTTTGGTCAGTATCTCATGCATTTCCTGTACTTCTTTTGCAAGTTCTTTATTGCCAAATGTGAAGTAAGCCATGTCTCTTTCAGCCACTGCAGCAGCCATCAGCTGAATGAGAGCTATTGAAGACAAACAGATTTTGTGCATTTAAATGATTATCATAATCCATCTGTAGAGTTTGCAATTCTTCCAGATGTAGCGTGTATGTTTGTGTTTTGTCACTCTTCATTTACCTTTGAGTTTACTGTCCCCCTTGAAGGCCCCACAGCCCCAGTTACCCGTTGCGATGGCTGTTTTTGGGTTTCCATGGAATCCCACGTATGCCTTTTAAGAGTCACACAGTATGAATAACCTCATAATGTCCAAATCTTGTGACAGCAAATGTCAGTATTGTAATGTTTCAGAACTACAACCTTGTTGAGTTCTCGTGTTATTTTCTCTTTGTTGTACTGTTCCTTTGGGTTCTTGAACTCCAGAGCATCAATGGCAACAATCTGCCGATAACGTCTCTTCCACGTATCCCTATGAATGAACAACACAATTTTACTCCCTTTGGTAAAATATACATAGGTGGACCAGTACTCATTAAAACAAGCAGTACATGTTTTCAGCAGTCATTTTCACTTCTGTGGTACAGATGACGTCATTGCTGCTGGAGGACAGGAAGTAATTTTTCTCTATAGAAATTAGAAACATAAATTCAAACCTGTGTTTTACGTTGTATATAGATGTTCAAATCGGTCAAACCAAGAAAACACAATCTTTTATTGTGTATGAAAATTTGTTGTTCAAAAGGAGGGGGAAAAAATCAAGAAATTCAGTCAGAATTGACTCAGTGCTAAACGCCACATGTCGAAGACACAAAGTAAATAAAAAAATGATTTGCACTTCAGAGAGCTTCACTGATTATAAACGAATATTCAGAGATAAATTTAAACCGAAATGAATTGAAGTGAATGACAGCTTTTTACTGATGATAAAGAAGGGCTATTTACTCGCTTTCTTGGCTATAACTAATTTAAGACGTGCTGCTAACAAGACCAGCGTACACAAACCCTGTGTGCAGCAAAGTCTCAGGAGTGTCTGAAAAAAAGAACATATGAGATAAAATAAAAAAAGTCCATACTGTTCTGTTTTAGGAGCTACAAACAGAAAAACAAGATGTTACGCGATTCTTATGTTATAAAGTGGAGCTATTTTTAAACTAAATTGAAACATTTCTTGTCCTCCAGCTGCATTTTACACATCTTCAGAATCCCGTAATTGCAAACAACTTATTGATATCAGAGTCATCGATATGGTATTTATTAAAGCAACATTATAGACTGAAATCATCAAATGGTTTAAGGAATGTCTTGAAACAAAGAAAAAAAATCTATGCAATAATAAATGAAATAAAATAAATGCAGTTGTGGTTAGTAAGGTAAGATTTTAAATTCAAAGACGGTAATAAAAGTGTTCAACGCAATTTATGTGTTTGTACTTGCCGCTTTGTGGGATCATCGAACGGACCCATCCAAGTAAAGGTTCTGCTACAGCCAGAGGATGAGCTGTACATCTGAGGACCTGATAACACATTACAGATTGACTGAAGATGAAGAAAATATCACATAGCCCTCAACACCATCGGTATGAGATTGTGAAAACCAGGAATATCTTTTTTTTAACCCATCATAGCACTCTTGTGTTGTTTAAAATGTTTATTCAGTTCAAACAAGTGTATTATGTGCATAACAATCTTTTACCATATGCATCTGGTTCAATTCAGGCTTTAAATATACTGATACCTTACATCCAGGTTTTCAGTGATCACTGGACAGAGAGGCAACATTTTCCTTTGACATGTATGGACTAGGCAGATGCTTTTCTCCAAAGTCCCTTGCATTGCACACAAGGTATATATTTTTGCATGAACTATCCCTGTAACTTTTCTAACTTTGTGCCAAACACCCCAGCAGTACCTGTGATCTTAAGGCACTCGTTATCAGCTAGTTTCTCCGTGAAGAGTCTGGCCACAATGAGCTCTGGACTCATGAGGAAGAGGATCTCCTCCTGAACCAGTCCTGACTTCAGCACACCTCCACCAATGTATTTGCTGGCAAAGTCCACCTGTCCAGAACAACATGGTGTAAATGAAACTCATCTGAAGGTACAAAATACAAAAAAAATGTTTAGATAAAACTGACCTGCAGCATGCCTGTACCCTCTTTCTCAATGGATCCTTCTGAAGAGATGTGAAGGTTCTTCAGGGTTGTCTTCTGTCTAAAGTCCACAATCAGGTAAGAGGCTTGTCAACTCACTTATTAACTGTATATCTAGTGCAACTTACTTTTTCCAGTCCGGGAGCTGTGATGGTGGGATGCTAACCCTTTCAAAACTAACCAGTCCATCTGGTTTTCCTGTTAAAGAAGTTGAAGGACATTTTGTTATGCTGAAATGAAAATAAATTCCTGGCTCATCCTTAAAAATATCTGCATGCATCACGGACATATAAACTCTCGTTCAAAAGTCAGGGAAGCATTAAACTGATCAGAAGTGACGACAAAACATTCATGATGTTACTAAAAATTCCTTAAATTTATATGAATCATATCAAGCTACAAAAGATTTCAATACTGATAATTCTAAGAAATAATTCTTGAGCATCAAATCAGCATATTAAAATGATTTCTGAAGACTTGAGTAATGATGCTGAAATATACTGCTGCATCACATTAATTAATTACATTTTAAAATATATTACTAAAAAGTAGTAAAAGTAATTAAAAATCGTAACAAATATTACTGTTTTTACTGTATTTTTAATCAAATAAATACAGTCTTGGTTGATGTAGGTGCGGGAAAGGTTTATTTTGAAATTATCATTTCCTGTTTGATGACCTCATTTTGGCCTAGGTGCTTAAATATCTGGTAGTTTTTCCTGTGTGCATGAGGAAGAGGGTGGGTAGCTAGAGCGCTCACTTTCTGTTGACCGTTTTTGATCGTT
>JAUCMU010000074.1:881413-898835 GCA_032275025.1 Enteromius treurensis
GGTAGTTTTTCCTGTGTGCATGAGGAAGAGGGTGGGTAGCTAGAGCGCTCACTTTCTGTTGACCGTTTTTGATCGTTTTTTTGATCCTTTATCTAAATTTATATTGCTTTATTGTCCATTTTATGCTTTACCATTATCATTTGCTTTGTTACTTTCATAGTTGTAAATAAAACCACTTTGTTTATGCATCAAATCGTGTCAAGGATCTTACTCTTCTACTCAGCCTCTCAGCAGATATTGGACGCCGCTACAGTTGAGCATCAGAGACTTCCTTCAAAAACATTTAAAAATCTTACCGCCCCAAACTTTTAAAGAGTAGAGTAGTTGTGTTAAGCATGTTCTCAGTACCTGGATCTTGATTTTCTTTTGTCACCATGTTGAAGTAATGGAATATGGCCTGCAGTTTCTGTGCTTTCTGTCTTAATCTATCTTGGTCTTTCTCATAAGCAAATAGGCTACAGAAAGAAAAAAAGGATATTATAAAATGATACAACACCAGTATTTTTAGATCAGAATGAAATGGTGTAATGTGATGAGAGCATCACCTGCTGAAGTTAATGGTGGGGAAGTTGGCATATTCTGAACCAGGTTTAGTGTCGTTCCTGTGAGGGAAGGTGCAGAAGAAGGCGTTTGCTAACAGACAGGAAATCTGCTGCTGAGACAATGTTATGGCATGGTTCTGTTGCTGTTGCAGGAGAGGGATGGGCTAGAGACAGAGAGCACAGAGCATTTCTGAATGTACTTTACAGTATGAACTCGATGAGACTGTGTATAAAAGCCAAGTCAGACTGAATGCAAGCAACTACTTGAGAGTGCAATACAATTACATTAGGATAAAAGAGTCTGTCAAATGCATAATGTAATATGTAACACTTACAATGTTTACTGGAACTTTGTGTTGTTGTGACATCTACAGAATCACTTTTTTATACTTTATAATATACATTTTATACATTTAGCAATTTCTATATATTGAAAAACAAAACAAACGACATCATGCTGCGTGGACCAAACTATTTAAAAACCTAATTAACACAGGATCTCAATGCAGTGTGTGTAACATACCCGTTTAATGAGGTCAGGTAAATCAAGAGCTAGTTTGGCCATCTTTGGGATCAGCAAATGGAGATTATTGTCCAGCTTGTGTAAGAACTGTAGAGTAAATACACAAATTAATCTCTGTGTTTTCACATTAGTAAATACCTGTTCTCTGAACCAGTTTGATTCACTAACCTGACCATAAGAATAAAGCGCATCAAATGTCCATTTGTCCTTGTTGTGGGAATTGTAAGACATTATTGCGCTCTATAAATAGACAAAGACAGATTACAGGTCACATGATAAACAAACACACTTTAGCTAGTGTAAAAGTATTTGTCATTGTGTAGTATTACAGTACCTCAACATCCCCAATAGAGTTACTTCCTTTGGTGAGACTGACCAGAGCCCGCTTGGTGACTTCCCAGCGAGTGGGTGGTGCATGGGACTTGTGCTGGGATGGAGGCGGTGGCTATGGGGAATAATAATTACACTGAATATATTGATATTTAGAGAGAGAGATTTGTTCAATAGCATTCTGGACGCGCATACTTACATAGAGATGTGGTAACTTCACATTGTTGGAATCCCAAACATGAGCCTTTTGGTAGGGGACCATCACACCTTGTCGGAAATATTCCGTCTGCTCAGACAAGCCAGTAACAAGAATAATTATTACCAAACCCATATTCAAGAATGATTGTAATACAAGAACTGAGAAAGAAATTTTGTTCTTACATCTATCATTATTGTATGTCCAGGTTTCAGGTTAAACTCTGTGGAATCCATTTTTTTAAGGTTTTGAATGGGATATGTGGGACCCAACTGTATCCAAGATCTTGTTCCTGAGCTGGAAGAATCTGAAGTGTCCATAGGTGTGCTTTGAGAAGGCCGGTTTAAGCTGCTTTCTCCAGATGCACTACGGGTTAGCTTGGGGTCTTCATCAGATTTAATTTTTTTGGCTGCGCACGTGCTTCCATTCCCAGTAGACCCAGGTGTCATTTTATTTTCATCCTCTCTGCGTGTAGTCTCAGTAGGTGTGGGACAGCTTTTGGCCCCTTTGCCTGCAGAATCACTGGATGAGTGCTGGTTTTTGGGATCTCCTCTTGATGACTGATCACCATTATTTCCGCTGTTATTGTCATAATTTAAGCAACCCGCCACTCCAGTGCTCTTTTGTTGTGACATCTAAGGCCAAAATAAAGCATTGGGATATCCAAAACAAGACAAATCAGGATCTATCTGAAGTGCTAAACAAGTTAACCTATTACCTGAATTGAGAACACTTTTTATGCATACCAACTTCTTGAGTAACCAAGAACTAAGTATGTAGTAAATATAAACTCTTTGTACTCAAAGTTACGTGTATGGAAAATTGTACACGTTTAATATTTTGTTATAGTTTAATAATTAAGTACAATATGTAGTGGTTTAATATTTGTTCTGGAGTTCTTTCACTTTCGATTCTACAAACTAAGCGTTAAGTACAATCACAGGCAATGTTTTATACGGACTACGTGTAACTTTCGCGAAGCTTTACAAGCGGCGTGTTAAACAGGAGGTGCAGAAGCTGGTAAATGACATTTACTCACTTGCTCGGCTGTGATGGTTCGTGCTCTGGGGGTCCAGTGTCTGAAAGCTTGCGACTGCTCGAGTGACCAGAACGAAAGTGAACGCGCGAGAATGAAACCTTGAGCCGTGAAGGCTCCTGGGAACTGCAGGATATTTGCGATGATGACGGGACACAGAAACACCCCGAGCCTTTGTTTCTAAAACTGACATTTAATCAATTCTGGCATAGTGTTTCCTGGTCAAACCCGCTTTTATTAATCTCTCACCTTTCGTCACATGACTGTTGTCGTTCGTGTCTTTAAACACCAGATGGCGCCACACTTCAATGTGCTTTGTTTGTGGGCGGTGTTTGCTAAAGCATGTATCCTTGCTGTCAGTATTTCTCATGGATAACCCACTTATGTTATTAAACACTTGTGATACGCACATGCATTGATTCATTCATTGTTTAATTCTCTGTTTTTAAATACAGACAGCGATAATGTTCTGTGGTGGTGAGTATATTCAGTAACACACTTAAGAGAAGTGACGTGGCACAGAACTTCGAAACTGTTAATGTGTAACCGATTAATACATTATACATTACTAGACCTTGGACAGTCTGTTAATTCATGGATGAAAAGGAAAATTGGCATTTGACATTTAGGAATATATGACCTTTAAGTAAAATTATTATTATGTTTATTATTTTATGTACAATAAACCTTAAGGGAAAAGGGAAAGTTTATTTTGTTTTAAACATCATATTATACTGAGTCATTTTATATAAATCTTGTAAACCTATCGAGTTTTTAATTAGGTTAAAATTGCATGGCACCAGCATCTTTGCGTGTGAGTGCTGAAGAGCAATTACACAAATCTGTCATCAATTCATATTTTCACTTTAACATTTACCTGTTTTCTGATATAGAGAGCGATTCACTAATGCAACTGTAATAATAAAGTACATCAAATGTCCATTTGTCCTTGTTAGTGGAATTGGATGCCATTATTGCAGTCCATAAATGCAGAAAAGACAGGTCACATTAGGATCAACACACCTGATCTTGTATAAAAGTCATTCTTGTATGAAATTCATTGTTACAGTACTTGAACATCCCCAATAGAGGGTTTTTTTTCTATTGGTGAGCTTGTTCAACGCATAATGTTTAGATAGCTGCACTTTGAAAGGACTGGTTTAAAAACAATAGAAAAAAGGGTTTTTTAACAAGTATTACTGTGTGAAGCATAAGAAGCATGCATACACTCATAAATGAATGAATACTTTTTTTTTAATGAATGCCCATGTAGAAGACACCAGGGTACTTTTTTTTAGGTTTCAGGCGACTTTTTTGTAAATATAATCTGTAAAACAGATTTTATAGAATATTCTTGATAAAGAAAGTGTTTAGCATTGTATGTAGCGTCTGCGTTTAGCTTTCAGCTGTTTGACTGTTTTTTCAAACTTTGATCAAAGTTTCTAAACTGTGGTATGAAAGATAAATGATCTGATAAATTGTTTTACTTTACTTTATAATTACAAAATCTTTTCAAATTCCCATAAGAATGCTGAATTCATGATTCATATTTAAAGAAGGAACAGAGTTGTCATAGTTAAACCTTCAAACATTTGATATCTAAAAAGAATGTATTCTTTATAGTAGGTCAACTTGGACAAATAAAAATGTGACTTGTATGATCTCAAAGAAATGTATTAAATATAATGAGAGGACTGCATCTGTTATTGCTGAGTCTCAATAGGATCAAGAACGAAAAACAAACAAAAAAAGATTCGTAAATATTCTCCTGCAAACATCTGAAGCACAAGAAAGACTTTGCTGCTGTTATCAGGCGATACGATGATGAAATATTTGATCTGAGATGGCGTTTCAAGAGACGAGCTTTGATGCGGAGCGGCTCAAAGAACTGTTTTTAAATAATAGTCTTATGTCTTTTCAACAAATTATGGACAAATATAAACTTCTAAAGTCAGAATTTTGACATTTTGTTCAAAGAAGCACATCATTAAATTAAAATTTAGAATTATCTTCAGTTAAGAAACTATTGTTGTTAGTTTCAATCGATGAGGATACTTGAGATAACGTTTAGGAAAATGCTAAAAAAATATTGTATGAAAGCAATTCAGATTACGTCTATCCCTTAAACATTATTATGCTTTTAATCATTCCTTTTCCCCTTTTTGTTTTAAATGCAATGTCTGTTTTGCTATAGAGACTATTTACCTTCTGCTACAAGAAGACTTTTCAACATCATGACTTTTGCTGCATGGAAAAATATTCTTTTGCAGTGGATTATGGACAATTAAATAAAATAAAAATAAAATAAAATAAACCCAATTAAATATAAATTGATTTTTTTAAGTGAATGATCGCACACTTAATAGTTATAAATTCCTTCATATTTGAAGCCTATATGAAGCATGTCACATATAATGACATTGCGATAGGGTGAACAACAACAACAAAATAACATCAAAGCTATGGGATGTGAAATAAATGTCACTGTTGCCCATAGCTCTAAAAACAACAAATGGCTATTTGTGGCCACTGGTATTTTGTCTACCTGTTGTTTTTTGCTGAGCCAGCAGGCTACACTGTTGGTTCCTGAAAATCCTGAAATTTGATATTTGATCACAGTGATTCAACCCTATGTTCCTTTAAAAACTGTCATAAAAGTCAGCTAGATCAGTTAATCCTGGAAAACAAAACATGGGATTTACAAGTCTATAAGTCTATAAATATGGCGTTCATCACGATAACCACAAGATGACGCCACACTCCCAACTATTATAGCAATTCATTCCTTTTTAAACCCTTCTCATTCACTTTTTAATTTCACTTCATGTGAATGTCATGTTGAAATGTAACTTAATTTGGATTAAAAACATTAAAAACGTGCTTAGTTACACTCTAAGGAAAAATGGTACAAATATACTATAACTTTTTACAGTACCGTTAGAAAAGGTACACTGTTGTTCTCTATTAACTAGGATGTATTTTAGTATCTTAAAGATACATATATGTACCTTAAGTATGCATATTAGTTCCAAAATAGTACATATATGTTGTACATTTTGAAAGGGTACACCACCGGTGATAACTTTTATTCCTTTTTTTTCCCTGAAACTGTCCTGTTTTTCTTTAGGGTTGTTCTTAAAATGTTTTGTTTTCACAAAACTGCAGCTACTAACCACTGGCCATTGTGTCTCAGTTAGGTCTGCATAATGTGTGTTGGACAAACCTGTGCTCACTGGTGCCTGAAAGCCTCAGCGGGATGCCATGGACAGAGATTCACCTCAGGCAAGAGGAACAACAGCTCTCTTTAAATGTGAAAAGCTCTCCCTGTTTGAGTCAGATGGTTGGTCCTTTCCTGAGGCCTTTTTTTTCTCCTGCACCCTCTGCAGTCTGACCCATCACATGATTGGCTTGCTGTCCTGAGCTGCAATCTCATTATCTCTGCTACTTCCCACTGGCCTTACAACCCCAAACTCAACAACAAAATACTGAATACATTGACTCAGTGCTGAATCGGGTTTATAATATTACACTCATTATAAATCCTCAACAATGGCAAAGCTAAAATATAATCAATTTACAAGCATAAATCACAGATACCTCTTTTCAAGAGCTCATATATCTGGGATGACACACTTTCTTCCAGCTTTCTCTGTTTTCATCCTAATTAGGAGGACTGTGGCATGATTGAGACAGACAGAATGTCCTCTTCAATCGCTGCCTCTCCCTCTGATGTGGCTGTTAATGTCTGTCTGAGTTATGGAACTGCATATGATCCAGCAGCTTTATACAACACAAGGCGCCTTAGGTGACTCTGTGTTTCTAATATGACAACTGTAGTTTGATGACTGGCCTCTTAACAACAAATAGAGTGCGAGGAGGTTCGACTACAGGTGTGGAGTCTTTTAAAGGACGTCCAAAGTCTGTATTTTTTGTTATAAAAATAGAAATAAGAACGAGAAAAGAAAGAAATATAAAAAGAAAAGTCTATAATAAATATAATATATGTTTATATATGTATCAATGTATCTATCTATATATCTATATATATATGCATATAATCGTCTGACACGACTAATAAATTAAATAAATTGGCAGTTTTATTTTGAAAGCATGAGTAAAATGTATCAAAAAAGTATCATGCATTTTACAAAAACAAATTATTGTTTGATAATAATGGCAACATTAATGATAAGAACTTTTTTTTTGTAATGGCTAATGAATGGAGTAAATTACATTTTAAATTGCAAAATGTTATTTAAATTGTAATTCTGCTGTTTTACTGTGTTTTTGATTTTATGATATTTGATCAGTTTGGCCTTGGTGACCGTGAGACTCGAAAAAAGCTCTAAAAAGTCTTACTGACCCCAAACTTTTTAACGTGTAGCGTATAAATAGGCTATGTAAAATTCTTCAAATGTAAAGTATTAAATTAATTTAGGGTTAGTAAGAAACCCTTGCATTAAACAGCAGCAAAAATGATATTTACCATGTAAGAAAGATGGAGCAAACAGTAAATAAAGTCACCCTAACCCATATTTCCTAATAACACATTTACTGCTAAAATGCATTTACGCATTTGGCAGAAGCTTTTAACCAAATCGACTAATATTGCATCAGTTTATCACCTCATCCTTTTTTTTTTAAGTTGATGTGCCTGTTTATGATTTGCATAACGCATTCTTTTACGCGACCTGGTTAGCAGCTAAGCAGGGCTGTTCCAGATGATGCAAATGCAGCAGATGAGCTAAATCTGCTTCTTGTTGTTGGTGTTTGAGAGAACAAGGCTGGAAAGAACAGCTCTTTCAAACCGCTCCTGCCCCCTTTTTGCTGCCGACTGTTATTGTCGGTCAGCCACTTCCCAGGAATGTTCCTCTTCAGGCCAGGCAGAAGTCACTGCAATGGAATGCAGCGTACAACAATGTTGACTTAAAAAGGTCAGAAAACGGAATCGAACTGCATCTGGATGCGCCCGCGTAACACGATCTGTGCCTAATTCGAACGCTTTCTTCAGAGCGCAAATAGAACCTAGGCAAATCAGTGTTTAATTGTCTCGCTTTAAGCACAGCTGCATCCCAAACGCGGCGTATATGCTTGTACCAGGTTGAGGATTTGTCAGCCGCGCTGCTTCTGAGCGAGTGGGAGGGGGACGTCTTTTTCAGCAGTCAGATTACTCTTTGTCTGTCCTTTTTGCTCACCCAATGGGAGCACAAAGACGGGCAGAGCCGACAGAGCGGCCTCTCAGCGGCATTCTAGCTCGCATTCTGCCGTGCGCTGAGATTATTAGCCGGGGTCAGATTGGCGCGGTTTTACAGCGCTCATGTGGATCAATAGCCCAGTGCTGTTTGACCCTCATACAGTGGGCGATGTGGTGCGCGGGGGGGGTTGCTTGGTTGTTCTAGCCTGTGACATTGTTAAATGACTGCAGTAGATGGGGAGAGGGAGGGAGGGGGGATGCAGCAGGTCGTGGGGGAGGGGAGCCTGTGGGAGGTGGCATTGACATCGATAGCGAGGAGAAAGATGAAAAAAGGCAAAAGAATCTCAGCACCTGTTTCCAGGGCAACAGGGAGCTGCTGAGCATAAGTCTGACTTATCCCCCCTCCTCACTGCACTGGCCGCATGCAGTGATGCAGGCACTTCAGACTGACGCGCACACACTAACTAATAAAGACTCCGGCTTTTGCTCAGGTTTCTGAGCTTTGAACATCGTTTGAAAATGGTATGGAACCCTGGGTAATTAGAGGCTAAAGATTAATATTCTGCCATTGGGGTTGTGCTGCCTCGTGTCGTTCCAAACCCTTGCATTTTTTCATGGAACATGAAGCAGAGTTTTTGAAGAACATTTACGCAACTTTCTTTTATACAACAACTGTTAGTAGTGACCATGTCTGTTAGTCTCTGAGTTAGCGTTGCACAAATGAAGACATCTGATTGGTTTGTGCGATAAATCTTATAAATAAAAAATCTAGCGCTTTCAGCAGAAACCTGATTTGCCTGGTTTGTTAACTCTTGAAATTAAGGGTTCTTGATTGGTTTGTGGCTGCATGAAGAACCCTTTAATATTATGGAACCTTTACACTCTTAAAAATAAAGGGTGCATGGGGGCTCACGGCTATATGCCACAGAAGAAGCATCTTCCAAAAAGAAACCGAAGGATGTTTTTTCCAGTATTAAAAACTTTTAAGATAAAGGTTCCATGTATTTTAAAGGTTCTTTGAGGAGCCCAAAAGCTCACACGAGCAAAAAAAGGTATATTGTATATTGACATTAAAGTGTTGCAATGTATCAAGAGGAAGTCCCTTCCAAACCAAGCTTCTTTCCACATGACCACCTGAAGCCATTGTGAAACCTGTTTGGGGAAATCTCATCCTCGTGCGAAATTCCAGATCGCATGATTTTCTATTAGAATGACTGGATTTAAATATTTAAGTAAATATTTGCTGAACAACATTAAATGCCACATCATCTTTGAAAAGAATTGCTTTTTGAAAGGCTCTTTTGGGAACCCAACATTATTGTTTCTCTTTTGTAACCTTTATTTTTAAGAGTGTTGGTTATTAGTGTGTCATAATGAGATGGAAAATGAGATTTGAGTCTTTTGAAATAAAAGAAAATGAAATAGTGTGCAAGTTATATGGACTATTTCTGAAGTGCTTTTTCATGCATGATCATGCTGAACAATTAAAAAAAGAGCTGATTGATGCTAAATGACAGAATAGTCATACATGGGGGAATCCTTCCATTGAACCAAAACGGATCTTCTATACCAGCTTATTTAAAGCATATTAACATCAGAATGATCAGAAATAATGTGTTTTTCACAATATCTGTGTCCATCTCCTTGTTACCTGCTCAGCTGACCGTCTTTGTCCTTTTCTACTTCTGACAAAGAATATTCTGTACTGTTTCCCTACAGCTCCTCGTCTGGCCCCAAACCTCCAGACTAACGTTCAGTCATGCTCATCAAGACTGCAGATCTATTGTTCTTTTCTCAGCAGCTCCAGTCTAGCCCCAGCGCTCTCGCTCTCCCCCGCCCTCCCTTCCTTCATTCTCTCTGCTGGATAATTCCCATGATATGTTCTTGCCATTGGCGTGGGATGTACCATTCTCAAATAGGGGTGAGTAGAAACCAAACAGGATCCCTTTACATCTCCACACTGATTTCTCTACCATTCTTTTCATTGTAAAACCACACATGGCCTCTATTCACAGAGCTATTAGTGAGGCATGGTAATACTAAAAAGAGAGACTGATATCTATAGACATAACGTGTAACTCCCACCCCTCGGTTGCACAAACATCGCACGACCCGATCCCCTCACGGCGTAGTAAAGTGCCTGTTTTATTGACTCAATGTCTTAAGGGCAGTTCTCTTCCCGTTTTTCTCGCAGTGCCCTGTGAGATCTTAACAGGACAGGAATGAGAGAGGAATAACAATTATGTCACTGCATGAAAGTGAGTGTTTGATAAACTAACAAAATGGACGACGTGAGTGCTGCCTTTTTCCATGATAACATCGCAGAGGCAAAAGAGCATCAGAACAAATCACAAACATACAAATGCAGGGGCGAGAGAAAGCAGATGAAAGACCAGGCTGATGAACACCGTCTGTCTCTGTCACCTCATGCCCAGAAGCTGAATTCAAACCTTAACATGACACCGTCTCTGCCAAACGCAGCGCCGCTGACTGCTGCCAGATTGCCATACATCTGTTTCACAGCTAAACTACTGCTGTTCCTTTCTGCTGGATCTGTGGCAGCTCTCAGTCACCAAAATGTATTGTTTCAAATGACGTTTCTAGTTGAGAACGATTCACCGTGCATGTTGTTCCAGAGAAAACAATGCAATGAGATCAATAATGAAATAAACTGAGAGAGCGCAGCTGATATCTAGGCATACGAGGGGTTGAGAGAAGTTGAGTTCGCCCTTCTCTGACCTCTCTATTGTGAGGTTTGCAGCAGTCTGAACCAGTCCTTTCACTGCCTGCTGCTTTTTAGAGGACAGCTCACAGCACTGCTCTTCTAATTCATGATTTAAAAACACTTTGGCTACTTGCCCGTGTGAAAAACATGTCCCTGAACACCTCGGACCTCATTCATGAAACGCAAATGGAAGGAATTTTTGTGTAAACTGTTTAGACATCTAATACAACAATTCACACAATATGTAAAATGTCATGTTTTACGATTGAGTTTACATTCGTACATTCGAATAAGGCCAGCTTTGATTAAATAATTAATCTGTGATTCAGGAGAAATCATTTAATAATAATTTTACATGATACATATACTACTGTTCAAAATGAGGTCAGTGTATTTTTTAAGTGTCTTATTGTTAATCATGGCTGCATTTATTTGATTAAAATATGGTAAAAACAGTAATATTGTAAAATTTTATTACATTTTCTACATATATTTCCATATTTTCTATATATTTTTTTTAATGCTCCAATAACTCCAGAAAGAAAATTAGAAAAGAAAACAAAATACTCTGAATAATATTCTGAATCCACTGATGTGAAATGGCAGTGGCTTGTCAGTGAAATAACACCATTAAAACAGGCTGCTTGCCAAATGCTCAGTGACTGAACATTTATATAACGCAGTAACATAACAGGATGATCATACAGAGCTACAATGGTGGCGATGTCTCATGTCATAAGCACATAGACAGAGTTTATCTGTCATAATTGGTCTCTATTGTTTTTAACAAAAAAAAAAAAAAGTCAAATAAGTTCTATTTAAATCACAACAAAAATTGTATTCTTTAAAAACAATTTAACACTATTGTGTGTGCTTATTATTGCTTTAATACATTATGTTAGATTTTCTTGACATTAATAAAAACACTGAAAAAATTATACACAAATTTTAAATAATTATAATAATTGAAGGTGGTTGCAAACAATTTATTTTAGCTACATCTAACAAATAAAAATATGTTGAAAGTTAGTCATTTTAATTTGTTTATTTAAATGTAGCTAAAATAATATTAGATAAAAAAAAAAAAAACGAAACTAAACTTAACAAAGACAGATTTAAGTTGAAGCACTAAAATTAAAACCATAACTGAAATAAAATAATTTAAAACGACAAAATCACCTAATAAATATACTAAAACATAAGCTTAAACGATGAAATAATAACAACATAGCATACTTGTGTAATAATAGCTACTAAAAAACATCTAGAACGATTAAAAATAGTAGTTTTAAACGTTTCATTTATCCCATTTTGAAAGGTCATTTGCTAGTACATTGTTAATGTAGACGAAAGTACACCCCATTGAAGAATCCCCATATATTTAATTTATCGTCGAGCGCAGCACAATCGTCATCCACCCCAGCCCAGCCTCGCTTTTCCATCGATCTCTCGGCGCTCTATTAGTTGAGTCTCGCATTCGAGGGGAAGTCAGTCAGCTGGGGAGGGCGATGAGGGGGTGAGTGACAAAAAAAGAGAGAAAGAAAGAAAGAACGACCGAACGAAAGAAAGAAAGCAAGCAAGAAAGAGAAAAACTGCCTCTCTTTCTTCCGACAGAGCACCTCCATCCCCATGATCTCATGAATAAATTATAGCGACTCATTGTGCAATAGAGGGAGGAATGCAGTCGAGCAGACTCGCGCGCACACATACACACGCACGCGCGCGCAGGAGCAGCAGCAGAAGCAGCGCGAGAGCAGCCGCGACTCTTTGGATTTACACAAAAACATTTCATTAAAACACACAAATGCTGGGAGACGGAACGATTAGAGTGTTTTATTCCACAACATATGGATCATATACATAGGTATCCGACACGTTCACAAATAATATGATCCAGTTTTAACGGTTTTAACGTACTCGCGCGGCTTCCGATTTCTGAGGTAACGTTAACCGTAACGTTAGATCTCCAAGAAAAGACAGAAACGGTCGCGTTTTTATCCGTTTCAGCGCAGCGAGGATCGAAGTAGGTCCTCATCTTTTGTTTTTGAACATTTCGAGGGGATTTTCTCTCAAGCAAAGCCGAACACGGAATCAAATCCAGCCAACAGATCAACCTCGGGCAGCCGGAGTGGAAGGTGAGGACGGATCATTAGAGCTGTCTGTATGATCTCTTTCATCTTATTACGTTTACCTACGCGATTTAGTTTATAATTTTGTATGTGCACATGTGTGTGGCGATATTCAGTATGATCCAAGACTCAAAAGGCTTAGGCTAACGTTAGTTTTCAATCGCGCGTGATGCTTTGAATGGCCCTGTGTAGTCGTTTCCTGCTTTTCTTTGCGTTTAACTTCTTTATTCCAGCTGTCAAATTAGTAATCTGTCACGAATGTGTGTTTCCCTCAGATATTTAAGTACAGGACGTACTGCACACGAGCTTACAGTTGAAATGCCTCCTGCTAGAGCACGAATTGGGTGATCCGTCAGGGTTGGATGCCTTTTAAAATGTGTGTGAAAAGATAGAAATGACACTACAGATCGACCCAGACAGGGTTTTTGAACAGCTTTTGTCTTTTACACTCAAGCTATGTGGTCATTGTCTGAAATATGTGTGAAATAAACAGCTAGACTAGTGAATCTCAGTTTGAGCTGGTGCACTCTCAGTTTTTCCTCAGTGCAAACATGGGTTTAAATGTGGTCAGGTCTGATCTGGGGAGTGCAAGCAAAGTGTGGCATTATATAGTACAGCTGTTATTAGATCAAGCTGCATGCTGTTAAGTGAATTTCACAGATAAATGCATTTGAGACCTTAGTGTTTCAGCGTTGCCTGTCACAGTGATCACTTCATTGCGGCGCTTTGGTTTGTAAAGTTATTTGTTGTTAATACCAAACTGTATTCTGTCACCACAGATCACAGGATTTGCTACAGGAGATGTTTTTACACGCTAGTATCAGGGTGTGTGTGAAACACATGCTTGTTTTCCTGGTTTGAGCTGTCTTTTTAGGGATCTAAGCTGAAACCGAGCTGCTCCACATACACCGGGCAGCATGGGAGGGGGGGTTTTGCCTGTCGCATCACAATACCTTTTGCATTAGCATCATGATAGAGCGCTCCACCCAGATGCTTTACATATTGGCAGCACACCTACAGGCAGGTTGGTGTAGCGGGAGGCATTTTAGGCCGGTAACGACACAGCAGGTGAGATGGACAGATGGTGAAGGTGGTGCACAGAGGCTCAGCCCTACAGACTGTGCGTTTGCGGGTCACAGACCAGGTAGGCGACAAATGCTGTGCCGCCCGTCCCTAGGGGTCAAATGATGGCCACAGACATCCCTCTGCTGATTTTCTATTTTTTTAGGCCCTAATTTGCATGCGTTGTGTCATCCTAAAACACTATTGGTGATAGATCACTTAATTATGATAAGAACCCAAGCCATCTGCTATACTGGACAAACAAAACCCGGCGTTATTTTGGTTTTTAAAAGAAATGATGACATCATTACTTACCGTCATGAATATTTAACTCAGAACGTTGCATTGTCTTCATATGTGCTCTATGTGTCGAGGAAATGTTTACTAAAAGCACTTCTCGTCGCGAGGAGTTAGTCAATAATTGATGGAAGGCCGGCCTCGGCAGTGTCAAGTAAAGCTCCGGTCCTAAAGATGAGTGTCATGGCTTTGTGTTGCCTCTCTCCGGGGATACAGGCCTAAGCTTAATATTATTAAATGTGCTCAGTGTTTGTACGGTGCTTCTGTGGTATTATTAGGTAATATTTGCGCACAAGAGCAGGTTGGAAGCTCGATGGTTTAACGTTTGACAATGAAGAAAGTAAAACTTTCCATAAGCCATAAATACTAGTGTTGTACATATACAGATTTATTGTTGAAATAATTATTTCTATTCTAGTTTGTGCATTTAACAGCATATTTGCATTAGTTAGATGTTCCTGTTAGTACCTCTAATAAAAAATTTTTTGACTACAAAATAGTAAAATTTTATTTTATTTTAATTATTATTATTTTAATAACTAGTATCATGAAAGAATATTATTTGTAGTTATAATGATACACTCGATTTTGGAAATAAGACTACTATTTTACTATTGCTAGTGCAGATATTTAGCTTTTCCTTTGAATAAATAAATTGTATACAGTGAAATTACAATAATATTGTTTCCTATTTATCTTCTCATAATAATAATAATAACTACTAAAATGTAAAAGAACATAATATTAATATATAATAAACTATTTTTGGAATACAGACATGAGTATTAGGGTTGTAATTTTTTATTTAAAGTTTTACTGTTCTCACCTTTTCTATTTGTATTTATTAAAAAAATTCCTTTAGTATTTTTATTTAGTAAAAAAATATAATAAATATTAAATACATTTACTATTTAGTAGTTATGATTATTCAATCTATCTTTCTATGTATATGTCTAAACTTGTTAAATGTTAATAAACACATTTTTTTATTTGCTATGAGACTTAAGATTGGGTAAAAAGGAATGCAGTGCATTTTTATTTTCAAAATGATAAAAAAAAAGATTAACCTTCTTAGGCATGCAATGTAGTGAGCATTATGTAACACACTACTGTTTATCTTTGCATAAATCCTTCTGTTAGTATGCATCAATAGTGTATAATACTGTAACATAACTGCAGTTCTTCATGCCATCTAAACAGAGTTTGACACATGTTCCTGTTATATTTTTAATTTGACAGTCGCAACTCATATCAGTCTTTTCATCTGACTTTAATTGACTTGTTAATGATTTGTATCTTCCATGCACGTGTCTCAGCTGTAACAGTAAGCCACTCTATTAGCATGCTGTTTCTTTGAGGACAGGAGCTGCGTTTTAAAATAGTCATTGCACCGGGAAACCTATCACTTTATTTTTTAACCTTGGTTTGTGCAAACACTGTGCTTGACCTTGGCTCAGAGTGGGAGTGTGAAGACAGCAGTTTTTTAGGGGATGTGTCAACAGAGGCCCTTCTGTACGAACAAAAGGATGAGCAGGTAATTTAATCCAGACCTCACACAATGATGAATAAAAGGCTGTCCAGGAAGAGTAATTCCTCCACATGCAAATCTCTTCATATATTATCATATTTATTTCGACTTTTTAAGCTGAACTATGTTCACAGTGACTTAATAACATACTATTTTGCAGTATGCATATTCCTTATGCATATGTTCTGAATGACAGAAATCACCTAATGTATTTGCTTAAAAGTGGTGTATGCATGTAGAGCGCATTGTATAAGACTGTATCCCACAATGCTCAACCTGACTTTGAATAAGTCAGATGGGGGACTGCATGATTAATGACAAAAAATGTGTTATGGCTTAGTGTGATTATCAAATAGCAAACACGGCGATTTAATTAATTAAATAGGCTACATACGCCACATTCTTCTTTTATTTGTGTATAGGCCTACCTTTTCATCTGTTGTTTTCAGTGTACACCTTTGCTTTTGAGACACAACATGCATCTTTCCATACCGAAAATGAGAAGTGCTTATATGTTCAAAAAACTGAACAGTCCAGAATGAAATATTGATGGTTTAGCAAATAAAATAAGACCGTTTATGTTAGTATTGTAATTTCACCATTATTTGACAATAGTTTATGATAAATTTATACACTCTCAGAAATAAAGGTACAAAAGCTGTCACTGTGGCAGTACCTTTTAAAAAGGTATGCATTTGTATGGAATGATTTTAGACTCAAAATGATTAATAGATGCACGCACAATTATACATGTGTTACATAAATTTAATGCATGCTTCCTATTACAAACACCCAAATACCTTTCAATTTGAGTATGTGGGCATTCAGGATTAAATGCTTGTACAGCGATTTGTACAAATAAAGACATGTTTGCGAATAAAACTGGTCTGTTCTACATTAATATAGCATTAATTGCGCATGCAAAAATGAATCTGTGTATTTGTGAATCAGGTGACACGCGTTCATTTATTGACGCTTTTCGAGTCGATTTTGTTCAGTTCATTTGGATTTTGAGACTTAATATTTAAAGCTTTTAACAACACACACACAACCTACGCACAAGGCTCACTGCAATCTGTTAACGTGGATGTGCCTTTCTACACTGAAACACAGGGTGTTCAGCTGGTGTCTGCAGAATTATGAATTACATGGGGGGTTCAAAGTAATTTTGTGAGTATAAATGTTCTATTTTCTATTAAAATGTCATAATTGCGCGTGCATTTATTGATTTCTTGCTCGAGTCGATCCTGTTCGGTTCATCTGGATTTTGAGACTCACTCTGCTAGGGATATAATCAAACTTAGCGACTTTGTCGCTATATTAGGCGACTTTTCAGACCCCATTGGCGACATTTTTCCCTCGCAGCGACTAGCTACTAAATCTAGAGACATCTTGGACAAACTTCAGCGAGTCTTTGGTAGTGCCGCGCAAGCTCTTGTTTTCCCAGTGCGCGCACTCCTCTCTCTGCCTCCGCTCCGTTCAGCGAGAGGAGCAGGGCTTTCAGTTAAAATAGATGTTATGTTGCTTCTAACTCTATTTTACATGCAAATATAGCCAAAATCACAGCATAGCCATTGTCTATATCTTATGCGTACTTTGATTCATCAGACAATGCTCGATTATAAATAAGGATTTTAATCTAGATTAACATCTTGTAAGGTAGAGCTAGTTCAGTTGGCCTTATAATGGGGTGCATTTCAGTCGCTTTTTCATATTCATTCCGTTTTACTGACAACAGAAACCATTTAATATATCAGTGAAAAACAGTTATATTGAGAATTAGGGTGCATTGAATAACATTATGTGACCACAGAGAAGCAAGATAATATAACGCACTGACGTAATGAATATGCAAATTGA
>JAUCMU010000074.1:905178-963472 GCA_032275025.1 Enteromius treurensis
TGGGTTAAATGCAGAGCACAAATTCCTTGTATGGGAAACCATACCTGGCCACATGTCACGTCCTTTCCTTTCCTTTCTTCAAATGGCCATCTGATAACGTCTGCACTGAAATCTAGACCGCATCAATGGTGGCTTTGTTTGGGCTCTATAAATATTTTTCCTAAATTCAGTTTTTTCCCCCCCTTCATATTTAGGGATTCCTTTAGTTTTCCATTTGAATTTTTCTGGACTCTGTTTAAATAGTAAAATTAACTTTTAACATTAACATTTAATTAGTAAATTAATTTTAAAACCTGAATGACAATTTATTAAAAGTTTACGAACGTTTTTTTAGGGCCCAAAAAAGAAATTAAATTACATTTTTGGGCTGGAATGTTTCTGGATGTTTCATATATATATATATATATATATATATATAATATATTTTTTGTGTATATATATATAATTTTTTTTATTTATAAGTGCTGCTCAACAGTTTTAAAAAACATAGAAGAAATTTTTTTTTAAAGTTTTTTTTAAGTTTTTTTTTTACTTTTGAAGGTAAACTGACATTTTGCATTAAACAATAAATTTTGTTTTCAGAATGATTCTGTTTTTTTTGCATCACAGAAATCATAGGGCTTGCTTCGAACCTTGCTAATGGCAAAAGGTGGCAAGGTTTTCTCCTTCAAAGAACTCGTTTAAAAACGGAAGCACGTCTAACAGGATTTAAAGAGGGGAGATGATCCCACAGCCCGTTATTTCAAAGATTCGGTGTGAGTAGTAAAGCAGTTCCACTTTCAGTGGTGTATAGGGGGTTGTAATAGATGTCAGAGATGGACGAGTGCACCGGTGGAGTGGGGGGTGGACATGGACGGCTCTGGGATGGGGGCAGGTAGCTCTTTCCCTTTCAGTGCAGCTGCCGTTTGCTCTGCAAATTGATGTTCTTCACTCCCCCCGTATGTTTGGATACGCAGGAATAGCTTTGATCTCTTTGGGATGGCGGGCACTTTTTTCTTTTTTGACCACTCACGCAAATTGTTCCTGTAGGGATTGTGGCCCGAGGACTGTTTATTCGTCTGTAACCACAGAGAAAGGTAAAGACACTTTGTCTCGGATATCAATGTGCAAGGGTCGCAGGGGTCACCCCGGAGTACCTTTCCACCAGCTGCTAGGAATCCTGGGAATGTCAGTTAAAGGGGTGCTCATGTAGACAACAAGCAGCTAATGGTTTCTCTCTCGGTTTTTGGCCACTCACATGATACAAGTACAATAAGGTGTCTGTGGTCATCCACTCGTCCATATGCTATGCCTCATCAGATTGTGAGAAGACTTCTATAAAAAGTGATATTGTTGGATATTCATTTTAATGTTTCAATATTTATTTATACTAAATTTGATTCAATATTTGTCCCATTTCCGGTTTCAGTACAAGTGAAGCTTAATTTTGCCATAATGCTGATTACAAAAGTTTGGAAGAGTCCAAATCTTTGGAGAGTGATCAGCATGTGTGTGTGAGTATAGAGAATAGGAGGGACAAGTGGAATTTACTTTTGTGTTTATCAGCATTATGCCAAAAATAATCTAGGCAGAATTTAATTTATGCCACTCAACTAGTTTGTCAAAAGGTGTGAGGCGTCGATTTCCGCCTCTTATTTTTAGTTGACTTTGGTGACAGCTGGTACAGATAAGGAGGATTAGATGCTGTGTTCGATGTCTTGTAATACACACTCAAATACACTACTGTATTGGCGTTTGGCCACCTGAGAAAAGGCTTAGACACACTATGGCAGTTCAAACACCAGGCAGCAAAGTGTCACTTTCTCTAGCTTCTTTTATTTTTCCTTCTGACACCAACGGCCCGCACAAAAAGAAACATATTTGTATTGACAGCTCTGAATGTTTTCTAATCTCGTGCTCGTCTGCCAGAGGGACATTGTGTGAGCATCCTTCTTTTGATAAAGTCTCTCTGCCAAGGGAGGTTTCTGACTCCCAGTGCATCTGAATGGCTTTTTTTTGTCTGTACAATGTAAGTCAGTGGGGTCCACTCTGACTTTATGATACGGACAAAAACAGGTAAATTGTCTTTTTAAATATCCTCTTTCATGTCCCGCAGAAGAAATTATCTCACAGTTTTGGAGCGACATAAGGGTGAATATTAATTTTTGAGTGAACTGTGCCTTTACAAATGCTGAGCATTATTTGTGCAGTGGATTTTTGGTCAGCGCATGCATTCAAATTCATTGAGCTGTGATGCTACAATAAGTTCACGTATATTTACTGTGGGTCAATAAAATACACACAGAGTATAAAACACGAGCTGTTGTTCTTAAAACGAGCCCCCTGAAACTGATAACAGCGGAATCAGATCAGAATGATGACAAGGGTATGCGTCGCTCGGGCTCATGCAGGAAAACCGGATGCGTTGTCAGAATGAATCTTTCCTGCGGTCTCATCTGCAATGTCAGCCACTGTCTAATCTTCCCATCATCCCGCGCTGGGTTCTGACGCAGGTCCTCTGCAGCTCTGCCCTGCCACAAGGCAACTCCCCAAACAGGCTTGTTTCCATCTAATCTGGCCACCAGAGAGAAGCGCTCTATGTCATCATTCACACCCTCCATATGGCGCAGCTCCCTGTGTGAGGACGGCAAGGCGCAATTCATCATTATAAGGACAAAAAGAGGGCAAGGGGGGTGGGTGAGGACCCTAGTGCAAGAAATACGCAATATTGGTGGCTGTACAACACAATTTGACGAGATTATTCATGGGCACTCTTTTTGCGGAGTTCTTGTAAAATAGACATGCAGTGTGAAAGCCAGAATGTAATATATTATTATAACAATTTAACATAATGTACGATAAATAATGACATATATATATATGAATTTATTAAGAATATTAAAGTAATATATTTATAATGTGTTATAAATAATGAAAATATAGGTAAAATATATAGGCTAATTAAAAAAAAAAAAAAAAGGATAAGTAACTATATAGGCTATAGTTTATATTATTGGAATAAAAAAATCCTCTTTTGTTTGTTAATATGAATATATACATTTATAATATAATTTATTTGTATTGCTTAGGTTGTCTAAATATTTATTACTTACTATAATATTACTTAGCATTGCTTTTTTATTTTGTTCTTTTTTTTTTGTCAAATAAAATGTTACGTTTTTATTTTTGTCTTGTCAGATGACCAACATCTGTGACTGGGTTTAAAAGATAATAATTGTAATTTTTAATAATTGATTGTGTCGTTGTGTGGAATAATAATTAATGTTTGTCATCATTTGTGGTTGAGTCTGATTTGAATTAGGAAAGGGAAAGGAAAGGATGTGACATGTGGCCAGTTATGGTTTCCCATTCCCACTGATGGGTGCATATATCGCTCCTCACAACCCTTCCCTACCAAAGGCTGTTTTCTGCAGTAATGAGCCGTTCGTCTGCTTCCTCCTCAGCAGTGGTGTTGTCTGGTTAGTGTGGAGTGGACACAACCAAGCAAGGTCACTAGGGTTAATGGATTCTCTGTTCTCAGTGACAGGGACACCGTGGGCTCTGATAGATGCCTCATTAGCCCCGCGTCTCTATCCTGCCTCTCCGCTAGCCTTCTGTGAGCGAACAAAGCTGACGGTGAAGTAAAAGACTCTGATTGTTGAGATGAGAAAATTGTTGTGCAACCGACTGGCGACTCGTTTACAGCAACAGACTGTGTCTTCATGCTTTCGCTTAATAATTTACTGATTGGCATCGGATGAAATGGCATGTTTGTTCTTGCTTCTTGTTAGTGAAGGTTATCGTTTCCCCATGCAGCCTTGCCAAGACTTTGTTATATCTATAATTGATATGCAGCCCAAGTCATGGGTTCTTTGTAGAGTTTCCTCGAGCCGCTTTTTCTTAGAAAGCACCTCTAAAAGGAGCTGAAATGGTCATTACAAACAGTTTTTAACTTTCTCACCTGAATGAGCAAGCCAGATGCAAGTTGTGATTCTCTTTAGCAGCACCACCCAGGAAAGGGACCTGTCTTAACTTGCTTTTTCAAGCGCTTTTTTAAATATCCCTAGCTAGATTTGTCACACTAATGCTTTTAGCAGTCTCTATTTTCTGGGTGAGAACAAAGGTGACTGACATTCAGGCCCCATGTTGCCCTTAGTCCTGGCTAGCAGGATGACAAGGTGAGAGCAGGCGCAGCAACTCCCGCAGGCTGTTGGACCAGAACGGCTAAGCCAGTATCACCTCTCCGTCTGCTCGTCACAGACAAAACGAACAGGGTGTCGGGTTTGGCCGACCCTTAACCCCCTGTCTTCATCACAAGCTGACTGCTGTACGCTCAGACCAGCAGCGTCATACCTTAAACTTTTGACAGTCTGCTAGCTCGAGTGTGCCGGAACCACTCATAAATCTGCTTGAACCTGGTAGTCTTGAACCAGTATAATCAGAGGTCATGATCATTAGGCTATGTCATTAAATTAATTAATTCATTAATTCATCTCAAATATAATTTAATTTTAGGAATTATTAACATTTTGTTTGACATTTTATGTTTATATATGTGTATGCATGTATGTTTGTGTGTGTGTATATATAAATATATATAAGCTAGTATTTTTTTTAAATGCGTATTAAAATTTTGTGTTTGTGTGTATGTATATATTATAACTGTGTAAATATATATTTATTTGTAAATGTTTTTTTTTGTTTTGTTTAAATATTGTTTTATATATGTAATTATTTGAAAATATATATTTTTTTACTTATTTATTATAAATGTATTATTATTTACTTTTTGATTTTGCATTTTCTTGTGAAATAAGATTTAAATAACATTTAATGAATTTGGTTGATGAACATTTGAAGTGGATCAAAACTTTTCTTTAGAGTCGTCTTAAAACCTAAAACCAATATGCGTTCTTGTCAAATGTTGGTGACTGTAGAACCATTTAGACAGGGGCTGTCATAACTTTTCCAAAGGCAGATTTATTTAAACTTACATTAAATAATTAAGATATCACCCACAGGTAAAAATAATGAAGTATATAGTCAATATTTAGCAAAATGCGGTTCTCTAGGCTTCGTTTCTCTAGCAAATAACGACGATTCCCCAAAGTAAATTAAATGATATGTGACATTTTGTTTGCAAGCTGTTTCAATGACGTCTTTCTGTGATTGAAACACTGATTGAGCCGTTACATGAGGGGTGAAAGGTTCATTCTTCTTTTTCGCCTTAAAACTAAAGAAAAAGTGATTTGCGCTCTCTAGTGCTGCCGTTAGAACTGAGGCATTTATATAGCGATCTGTCTTGCCACATCAAAGAGCACCAAAACGGCATTTAGATTCTGAATATCCTGAAAAAATAAAATGATTTGTTCAGTACACGAGTAACAAAATGAAATACCCGTAAATATTATGAAGTATTTGGTCTAATATTTCATAAAATTCTGTTCTATAGACTTCAAAAATGGAGCTGTAGACTCTGATGGCTTGCCTCAAGTATTGATGTCATTAAAACTAAAAAATGTAATAACATTGAAGACTTGCCTGAAGTAAAGGCATAATTTGAACGAAAAATATTTGTACTGAAAATAAGTGTACCATGACACCCCTAATAGTTACTCTGTCATGTGTACATAAAGTGTGTTTCTTGAAATGTGACCAGATTTTGATGGTTTAAACTCTCAAAAGTAAAAAAAAAAGACCTTGCGTCTCTAATGCTCAGTCACTTGCTCCTCTGTTACATCAAAATCATGCAATCCTGTAAGTTTCAGTGCATGATCTTTTGAGCTGATGGTGGGAGAGGGTTGCATTCCCACTACTCAGTTAATCAGGGATCGGTTTGTATCTGTTGCCTGTGACAGCTTTACCCACACAGGTGCCCTCAGCATCTGCTCTGTGTCTGGCTGAGTGATGGAGAAGCTGTATTCCTGGGTTTCATCCAGCTCGGATCTCTAATTTTGATGGCTTTCGCGCTTGGCGATAGGCCGCGGTGTGTGTGAATTCATAAGGAGGTGTACGCGTGTTTGTCAGACTGAAACAGTGAGTCAGTGCAGGGGTGGGACACTGACAAACTCTTTACTGACACTGTGTAAAACCCCAGCAGAATTGAGACTGACCTGTTCCTCTGACGTCGTCTTACCACATACACAAACAGTCCACAGCTCCTCTCGCTGGCCTCTTGACCACAATACGCCCACAACCTGAGAAAACAGAGGTGTAACGCTGTGTTGTCAAATGGACCCCTCTGACTAACGTTTTCTCACATGTTTGTGTTATTCCATGCAAGTGTACTTGGAAGCTCGTGTGTTGCAGCTTCCTGTTACAGCAGCAGAATGTTCTTCCTGCCCTCTGAGCAATGATTTCCCCTTCTTCCTCCCTTAAGCTGATTAGTGGGTCAGACTTAGGAAAGTGCACAGGGTTCATACACCTGCCACTGCAAGGGCCATCGTTTCTTGACAAGTACTAACTGAATAGTGGCTTTAAATTATGGGCTTACTGTTTGAAAGTGTGTTTGTCTGTAAAGTCAGTGTCACTTATCATAGGTTCGTTGTGTGGTTGAAGATGTGGTAAGTGGTGGGCTTACACGCACAGATGTAGTTCTATATACATACAACATATAGTTATGAGGTTTTTTAAAAAGGTGTGCAAAACAAAATTATAGTTATGTATACAATTTACTATGTATGCATAAAACATTTTGTAAAATGATTTATAATTTTACATCTACATGTTTATTCTGTAGTGTTTAATATATGTATTTGTTGTATTTTCTTTCTTATAAATATATATATATTTATTTATTTTTTATTTAAAAATATTTGCTTAATATACATATTGTGTAATTATATATGATTTTTAAAAATATTTAATTACATATTTAATTATCCATATACCTAATAATTACCATTTTAAAAATTAATGTAAATATCTCATTTATTTTCTTTAAACAATATCTATTTAAAAAATATATTTTTTTTATATATTATTATTTTTTTAAATACACATTTAATACACCATGTTAATTATATAGCCTACATATTTATTCCATATATATGTATTTTTTTTCTTTATACGTTTAAATATCTTTATATATTGTGTCTATAAAATACTAATAAATTGTGTCTCAGCACTCAATTTGTTTATTGGGTATTGGCTAATTTCCAGCATAATGCATTCAATGTTCGTTTTGCATTCAATGCAAATTTTCTCTCTAGAAAAGTCCCCAGAATTCATCAGGGCCTGGTGGTGTTACCATGATCGAATTGGGCCGTTTTTTTTTTTTTTGCAGGCCTTTTGGATACAAGGCAGGCGTTGTTTTTTCCCATTTCAAGCCGCACCTTGTCGTTAAATGATCGAAAAAACAAATTGCTCAATTAGTCGCAAATGCTTTGGGGTGTGGATGGGCCTTTTCATCAGATTTTTCTCTCTGGATGCAGGTGGCTTGTGGTGTTCAGAATCAGCTTGACGGTGTCATTGCGTATGCACTCAGCCCAGGCTCTGAGCTGTCATGATGAGTCCCATGATTGCAGCTAGTCATCAGCAGGGGAGCTTCTTTATGCAAACGTGTTTGTTGCCACGCATGAGTAGGGCTCGTCACGTTCCTTTGAATAAGATACGCCTGAACCTTGCTCGTTTTCAAGCCCTTCATATTGCTATCTAGAGGCCACCCACTCATTCGTAGGAAGTATTGCATTATGCGAGGATTTGAAAGCCCTGGAAACACCGACAGTCAAAACACTGCCATTAGAGTAACATCTCTGCTACGATTCCAGCAGAAGCTCTTTTACTGCCTCGTGTAAGCCACACGGCAAGCGTCGCTCTCTGATAAGGGAGCTGGGGCGCCGCTGTTGGCCGGCAGAACGCTGTCTCTATGCAAGTCTCCATCGAGTGGCTCTGTCAACGTTCATCAGCCAAACCATCAGTCAGTCAACCTGTTTTTCCCTCTACACCAGCGAGGGAGAGAAAGACACTGCTGTGTGCAGAGTGAGTCACGTTGCAGCGGAGCGGGAGAGAGGCACACGCACAGAGCAGCTGAGCATTGAAGTCAGACAAGTTTATCAAGCCGAGGCCCTTGAACGGACCAGCCGGCTCTGCTTTTGTAAAGGACAGTCAGAGGCGTAACAAAGTCATTAAAGGAGAATTAATACAATGTGACGCCATTTGCATTCGCTATTGCCTGATCCCAACGAACGCGAATGGGGGGGAAATGGGTTTTAGAGAAGCTAGGCTTGGGTTCTTATAGAGCGATGCCCGTAAAGAAATCTGATATCGGCCAAATGAATGTGCTCCATTGTGTGCTTCCACTCAACCTTTTACTTGCCTCTGAGAATGGCGATGAAACTCGCTTTGCTAATAACCTATAAACACTGATGCATTTTGGCCACGTAGTCACTTGAATTCTTCATCTTACCTAGTTATGAGGAATGTCTTGTTGGGACGTTGGTGAGTGAATCTTCCCACAAAGAGTACATTTATGAGAACCTGGGTTGGTAGATTGAGAAGCAGAAGCATTTGTGATCGATTAATGGTATCAACAAAACTTTTAAAGAGATGAAAAGCTTTGAAGAGGGAGATCTGTGAAGACCGGTATAAATAAAATTGTGATGCATGCATTGGAAAGACTTATTGATATAGTCATTTTCCTTAAGGAATATCTTGTTGGGACAATGTAGAGCAGGACTTTCCATCAAAAATATCCTTTAGTTGGCAGTGAAGAACACTGGATGGGAGAATGTAGGGGCTGTCAATGATTAATCGTTAATCGATTAATTGTCGATAAAAGATGCAATCGATTAAAGCTATCGATGGTCCATTAATCAGTTTCATTTTGGGGTGCGTACGGATCATGTGCGCAAAACGCACAAACAGTTGTGAGTGACCTGAAGGGCCTGAGTCTTTAACGAAAATAATGTACAAACTATAAACCTACATTATAACAGATACAACACAAAGTTCTATTGTATTGAAATGTAGTAATAAGTCATGTTTTATTAACATGCTTGTTGCCTATCGGGGACTTTGCTTTGTCATGGCTGCTGACGCAAACAGCACAGATGTATTCATTCCTAAAACTTCATTAATTTGTGCGACATATTCATATGTGGCCACTGACCATGTCAACTTTTCCCAAGAAAGCCCATGATTTCACTTAAATGCGGGAACAATTGAATCGCACGTCACAGCTCCGGGCGGTATACTTTAACTCCCGATAATGTAAATTGCAAACATTGCTATAGTGCTTTAAAAACAACTAGCACCATGAGATCCTTTAAAGAGGTGCGTTCAGTGGTCTCCGCTGCAGAATCTGAAACAGTACAAAGTATAATGATCCTGTGTGAAACTACAGCACGCTCTCTGAATTTGATCAAATGATCATAATCACATCCATTCATTTTAATATCCTGCTACTGGCCTTTTATTTAGATTAAAAACCCCTTTCATTCAGGTGAGGGTGCTGGCGTTGGGAGAGCTATTTGCACATGCCATAATGCCATCTTCCACTGCAATAGATGCATTTCGCAGTATTAAGGTGGTGGGAACGGTACAAATATTATACTGGTACACACAGATGAAGAACTGACATGCTTATTAATTGTCTTTCCTAGTCCTTTTCCTTGGGGAATGCCTTGTTGGGGTGTTGGAGTGCAAGTTTTTCCACCAAGATTATCTTTATCAAAGTTTTGATTGGCACTGGAGAGTCTGAGATGCTCCTAAACTTGCAAGCGGACGGTAGACGAGAAGCAGAAGCGTTTGTGATAGTTTTATGGTGATGAGATGAGCCTTGTGGCGACGAGCGTCTCCACCCAACTTTAGACTCAGGAAGGTGTTCTTCACTGAGGAATGTTAAAGATCTTGACCTGGAGAGACCCACTAAATCTGCTGAGTTAAGATGCTCACTGCTGGTTTCGTTCCACCGCTACGTACTTGCTGTGGCCCTACGCCCTGCCGCTCCTCCAGACACAAACAAACCTGCAAATAACCAGATGTTATGAAACATGGATGATCGTCACGTTCCATGCTGGCGGTGTCATTTAGGCTTTCATTTAAAGTAATAGTTTTGCAAAAGCCCTCAACTTTATACCATTCCAAACCTGTATGGAGTTTATTATTTCTGTGGAACATAGGGTATTTTAACAAATGCATCAATTTTAATTTTAATACTGTGGAAGCTAATAATATTTTAGTCCTCTTTTGGAATGTAAAGTTTAACATTCTTCAGAATATATTTTTTTTTAATTTGTGTTCCACATGGGGAAAAAAATAACACATGCTTTTTAAAATGTAATATATAAAATTCTATTTATATATATATAAGTATACACGTGTGTGTTTATATATATATATATATATATATATATATATAATTATATTTTATGTTATAAATGTCTGTAAAAACACATTTAAAAAAATTGTTTGTTAAATATTTTAAATATATATTTTTATGATTTAAATAGATATTAAGCATTACCTTCGTGTCTATTTAAAAATATATATTGATATTTAATTTCTATATATCTGTCTATATATCATCTATTTATATAGAAATTATAAATGTTATATATATTTGGTATATTGTGGGTCTCCAAACTTTTCAGGGTCAAATAATAATTGAAACTACCTTTATTAAGCTGAAAATGACCTGTTTCCTTTGAAGTACTTGAACTTTTAACTGGAACTGACTCAATAATTGGATGCTGACATGCCCCTGAGTGTTCACACAACTTCTGAATCTCTCGCATCTGGCTTTGCTCTCATAGGTGTACAGCAGGACGAGGCAGTGTGCAAAAACCGGTTGTTCTTCACTTTCTGTTTGCTGCTAATGAATTTATTCAAAGGGAGGTGGCAGACCGGCTTGTACACACTCACACACAAGTCCTGTTTGTGTTTTTGAGAAATTCAAACAGCACCAAACACGGGCCTGGACACTAAACAAATAAAGCTGACCTACACGGTGGCATGCGCTACACACACAAACAGCAGGTCGGTCGCCTCGCAGCTATACTAAGCTTCCCACTCCCGAAAACAACTCGTATATCTATCTACCTACACTGGGATTCAAGTTACGTTTGCATAGTTTTTCATGTCGGAGTCTTTGCTGCACGCCAAACTTTCGTCACACAATCTGCCGAGGCCCAAAGGCGAAGCGAGATTATTAGAGAATGAGACAGGTATGAATTTTTCTGGCAAATTTTGCTTTTTGTCTCTCTGCAAAGAATCAGATTTCCATTTCCATCACTGTTACGCACTTTACATTTTTGTGGATGTCTGAGGGCAACGCATTGAATGCATTGTCAATTTACCTACTTAAAATTGACCCAGCACTCCAACAAGTCGCGACACTTAATGGCTCAATCAGCGGCGTGTTTTTACGTGCTTTCCGCTCATTGTACAGAATCGGAGCTCTCAAATATTCATATGTGATGCATTTATTGCGGCAGACTGTCAGACACCTTCTATGCTTTCAGCTTTGAGGAAATCGCAGGGCAATTTGTTTCCTGATCTCTCAGGTAAGAGATATGATCAGTGTTCTTCACAGCTCACTGTCTGTAGGCGTGTATGGATTGCTGTGTCCCGTTTTCCCCTCAATTTACTTGCTCTCCGTGAGATGCATGTCTTTTTATATCCACAATGATCTTTATTATACTCTGTTCTTGCTTATAGTTTCAAGCCTGCATTCTTTGCTGCAGCTCCGTTGCTGGTGTTGAGACACTTTTAGCCAGAGAGCTGTGTGTGTGTGTGTCTTTTTGTGCACATGTGTAGAGGAATGCGTTATCAGGCCCAGCCTTCCTGTGGTTCCTAATCCTCCGTCCCCTTCCCCAGCCCCCAGCCTCTTTCTCCCTCTCACTCTGTTTGGCAGCAGATTCTCGGCTCTGGCTTCAGCTACGTGGGGGAGGGTAGGCCTAACCATGTGACCCAAGGCGCTCCCCCATTTGGCAGGCAGACGAATTGTGGATTTTTGGACAGGCGGTTTCCCAGCTAGTCTTTAGCTACCACTGTTCTTACTGATGCACTGGGATTGTCCTTCATTTGAAGTTGGCCCTTAAGCAGTGTTGGAAAAAAATTGGAAGTTGTTTCTTTAGTTGTGCTTTTCAAATTCAATTTTTCTTTTTTCAATTTTCATTTTGTTTTAAATTCTGTATTTCACATAGACTAACTTTTTGGATTTTGGGGACATTAACAAACTGGATTTTTTTTTTTAGTTATAATTGTTACATTTACTATTTATAATGATGCTTTTTTCTATGTATTTTTGCATTGCCAAATTTAATACATTAACTATTTGTTTTTTTTATTTGTTTCTTTAAAAAATAAATAACTAATTGCAAAATATAAAAAATGCCAATGATTTAATTAATAAATGAATATTTTAATTATTCATAATTATTTAACTTATTTTAAATATTAAATATAGTTATTAAATGTTGTTGTTTTTACGTTATTGTTACTTATAGTAGTAATAATAATTGTAATTATTATTATTATTTTAAAAGCGGTTTTATTTTTGTTATTACCATTTATTCAAAACTAAAACACAATAATAAAATGACAAAAAATAAGTAATAATAATAATTGATATTATTGTTGTTATTGTTGTTGTTACCATTTAACCAAAACTAAATTTAATTTAATTTTATATTTATATGTTTATTTCATTTTTATTAAATGGAAATAATTATATTCAATTGCCAGTACTAATAACACTTGATTCTGTAACACTAGCAGCACCAAAAAGGTTGAGAAAATTATTTTCCCAAAAGCTCTACTTGCCTTCCATTGTTTGGATAAACAGGTAGTCCTGTTGCAAACTCACACCTTCGAGCCAGAGTTGTTTATTCCCTTTGGTGCTGCTAGTGATGCAGAAAACACACATTCTACTGATGAAAAATGTGAATTCAGGTGCATAGCGATAGTCCTTTTTTTGTCCCAAGTCTCGATGGTTCCTAGAATACTCTCTTAACCTTTGCTGTGTTTCAGGTTCTGCCCTCAGAAAGCGCAGTCCCTGTAGAGAGCTGAATCTGCACTTCATTTCAAGAGCGCTGACGCACAGGCATTTCTCCGGCCTATCAGAAATCAAAGGCCTGCAAGCTTTTGTGTGACGCTTGGCAAAAAAAGCAGAGGCGTTTTGTGCCTTTCATGGTCACACCCCTGTGGTGCCGTCTTGCCCTGCTGTCCCAGACCGAACGGTCCTGTCGGATGGGTGCAGGAAGAGAACTCTGTGCCTTTGACATGCCACGAAGGGTAGAGAAAGTTAATAGCGAGGGAAATAGTACGAGAAAGAAAGGATGGCCTACGTGTAGGAGGAATTTGAGAAAGGGAGGGAAGCCCAGCAGGAACGGGTCACTGCAGGCCAGGGGTGGAACTAGAGGAAAAGAGAGGAGGGGGTTAGATGGAGCCCAGGACTAAAGAACAGTGTGTTCTGTTCATTGCAGGCAAGAACTGTTTGTGCTGTTATCCGTCACACAGTGAAGGGAAAGCAATAAGCAAAGATGCTGAACTGCGTTATTTCACAGCACAAAATAAGACCTAGTGCTTCAAGAGAGTGTGTGTGACTTTTGAGCAAACCTTGGCTTGTGGTTGCGCTTGCCACGTGTGTGGTGTTGGGATGTTTACTTTGGTGTGTGTATATATTTTAAAAGACCTCATGTTTGAAATTTTATTTTCTTTGTGGCTGGATTCCCAAAAACTTGATTCCTGTTTCTTCACTGAAAATTTTGATGAGTCATCTTGCACTCAGGGGCGTGTACAATTGTTTTTCATCCAATCAGATGCTCTGTAGAATGAAAATGATTCACTGTAGCAATTTGCGGGGCTGTGACTTAAAACACTGTTGTAATAGGAAATGTCAACACAGGAAAGCAAACGGTGTTCAAGCCACATCTTGGAGTCTTTAACTGTGTGTGTGTTCTTTACAGGCACCCTATCGTGTTTCCAGAGTGGATGGATTACCGTTGTCCACTGTTTGAATAGATGCTCGTTCACTGAAGGATTGTTCCAATATGAGAGATTAATGATTAGAGGGGTGGGCTGAGCTGCACTGGGCTAATTAAACGCGGTTAATGCACGTCACTTAGCGGTTAATTAATCTGGAGAGCTATAAGGTAATGCATTTCATTGATACCAGCTCCAGAAATTAAAAGTAGTAAACAGTGGCCTTTTATCTTTAGAAATCTTTAGCTTTTGGTGTCCTCAAATTGTGGCAGTGAATTTTGCAAGGGCAAACACCACTTACATTTTCTTATATCAGAGAATTGAAATGATATACAATAGTAAACATTTAAAGTGGATAAGAAAAGTTCATCAAAGTTTCTTTTAGGTTTTAGGGCAACTTTGTTGAAAGGTTTTGATCCACTTCAAATTTTAACTACTGTATATAAATATGTACATTTTTGAAGTAATAGATTATTATTAATTGGATTCAAAAAGACATTTTTCAGCCAGTTATTGAGATTGAAATGTAATTCCACATGAATCAGAATCAGAATGAGCTTTTTTGCCAGGTATATTTACACGTACAAGGAAATTGTTTTAGTGACAGAAGCTCCACAGTGCATGGCGATCCTGTTCAATATTTCACGTTCCTATCCTTTGGACAAAATTGGTGCTTTTTGCACATATTGTAACTCATGCTGTGGCATTTTTCTTTTTTTTTTCTCATGCTTTTATTTTAAAAGATTACATTTATTATTTTGTATTTATTTTTCTTAGTAAAATATTTATTGTTTTCAGTATTATTTAAATTATATTTTATTTCGATTAATTTATGTATAAATATAATTCCATTGATACATTTCTAAATGATTATATATTCAAACTTATACATTTTATTTTAAAAAGCTCTTGCCTTTGTAGCTAGTGCGGTGGCCGCTTTTCCTATAGTAAAATATTTGTAATTTACTGGTTACTTATTATACCTATTTTATTTGATAATGAACGGTAGGTATATTATGATTAATGACCTATTAATCCATATTATTCCATATAATATACCATAAATATACAAATCCTTCAGCATAGCATCGCAACGAGGCACGAATCAGACACAGGTTTAATAAACGGCTCTTTACACGGATGGAGCTGGTGTAATTGCTAATGAAAACGGCCACACGAGTATGTAAAGCCTGCTTCAGTCAAGTGGTTATCAAAACACGACAATGGAGGATCTCGTTTTGTCGCTGCCGACCACCTCCCTTTCTTATCCTCCGCTCGATCCTCTCATTATCCCTGTAGGTGAACCTCTCTCTGATCAACTCTGTCACTCCTCTGAGTGACTCTTCCTGCAGCCCCCCTCGACGCAGCCGCGTTCATCCACCTTTCTTTTCAAGCTGTGGGGTGTCTGACCTAAATCTGTAAGGAAGGAGAAGAAAATGGAAGCGGAGAGGGATGTTGAGGGGGTGGAGAGAGTCTTAGGGGTGTAGGGGGACTGACAGCCACTGATGTTGGCGGCAAATTAGCATGTGCGCTAATCAAGCTTCACCCCTGAGAGTGGAGACAGACGGAGAGGCAGTGGGGTGGGGCGTAGGGGGTCTTGTTGTCATTATTAACGTTGTACAAATCTACACGCACAAAGAAGCACCCTCTTTGGTCGGAACAAGCTCCCTGATGGCTTAAATAATTGAGCGGGGTTGAAGGCATTATCTTCGCAGAGGGCTCGGATCTCAAAACGGCGGCAGTGGCCATGAGAACCACCGTGTTTCCACATCTCTCTTTTCTTTTTGAAATCAAATCGTGCTATAAATAGCCCTCGCTCCCTCCCTCTCTCTCCCTCCTTCCCCGGCTTCTCCCGGCGGCGCAGAGATTGTGAGGATCCTGCAGTAAGACATAGCGTATGGGTCATCCACCGGCGCGACCCATTACTCTGTTTTAAAGCACAAGCTTTGCACTGGCTTTTGTCTCGGGCGCTGCAGTCCCGAGATTCTCTCGACTGCGGTGCAGGAGCCCGAGAGATGCCACATGCTGTCAAATCTCGCTCCTTTGTGTGCGGCGCTGGCTGCTTTTTAAACTGTGATTGGTGGAAGGGCTCCAACTCGAGGAAGCGATTGCAAAACCCACCCTATCAAAGAGCGGAGAAAGATGTGCTGGCGCAGTCAGTTGTTGATTAACCCCTCGTGCCTCTGGGCAGAACCACAGCCACCCGAGAGCCCCTCCAAATAAAAATTGGTTAAAGCCACTACAGCGGCGTTACGCGTCTGCCTCAGTGAGTCACAGCAGAACGGAGCCTTTGTTTTGATTGAGTCCTGTCAGTCTAACCTGTCTCTCTTTCTTTCTTTCTTTCTTTTGCAGACTGCCTGCTAGGTTGAGGAGATTTGGGGTGTCCCATAGACCCCTAGCTTCCTCCGATGAACCCCATCAACTCCATGAAACCTGCCCTGCCTCCAACGCCACACAGGTCAGTAGCTCCTGTGCGTCAGCTCGGTGCAGCTGCGAGTCAAAATGTGACTCGCACCCACTGTTTCCTCTCTAACGACATTCTGAACTCTCAAACTGACACCTGCTTCCCTGAGCACTTCACCTAACTGTCTGAACCCTAGTGCTGATGTTTTGATTCTTGTTTTTGCGTATATATATATATATATATTCACTTAAGGGAAGCAATGTGTTTTTATTGTTTTGCAGCCTTATCTGGATGAGATTAGCCATGGCGTGCAGTTTAATTGCACAAGTTCAAAAGTTCTTTGGAATTTTATTTAGTTGTGTTTAGAACCTTTATTTTTGAAGAGACACTTGAAGTGACGGATATCATTTACTCACCCTCATGTCATTTCAAACACGTGACTGACTTTCTTCTGTAGAACGCAAAGGGAAGTGAAGCAAAATGTCAAAGATGATGTTATCCCTACAATGAAAGCAAGCAGCAGTATAAATGGCACGTAAATAGATCAAATTGTTTATCTCTATTAGTTTGAATATACATTTATTACAATTATATATTACATGTTAATATATGATTATATATTAACAATTATTATTTAATATATACAGTACAGGCCAAAAGTTTGGACACACCTTCTCATTCAGTGTGTTTTCTTTATTTTCATGAGCATTTCCATTGGTAGATTCTCACTGTAGGCATCAAAACTATGAATGAACACATGTGGAGTTATGTACTTAACCAAAAAAGGTGAAATAACTGAAAACATCTTTTATATTCTAGTTTCTTCAAAATAGCCACCCTTTGCTCTGATTACTGCTTTGCACACTCTTGGTGTTCCCTCGATGAGAGGTAGTCACCTGAAAAGGTTTTCCAACAGTCTTGAAGGAGTGTTTAGTACTTGTTGGCCCCTTTGCCTTCACTCTGCGGTCCAGCTCACCCCATCTCGATTCAGGTCCGGTGACTGTGGAAGCAAAAGTATATTGCATCCACAGTATATATATATATTGCATTACTAAGGACTTGATTTAGACAACTTTAAAGGCCATTTTCTCAATGTTAGGATTTTTTTTTTTTTTTGCGTCCTCAGATTCCATATTTTCAAATAGTTGTATCTTGGCCAAATATTGTCATTTCCTAACAAACCATACTTCAATGGTTAGCTTATTTATTCAAAACTGACCCTTATGGCAGGTTTTGTAACATGACAATTTATAAATTATATATGCATTATATGTATGTATGTATGTAATTACCTTTATTATTTGGAAAAATGTGTGAAAATTCTGCCTAATGTCCGTTTTTTTGGTGTTTCACTAATTAGGAAGGAATGACATGATAACAGAATTAGCTTTTTGGTTTTTTTGAGTGAATTAGCTCTTTAAGAGTGGTAAATTCTCCACATCAGCAAAAATGAATATACAACCCAATTGTTTTATGTGCTGTTGGTACTTTCAGGTAGAGCTTTCATAGTCATTTGGTCGTTTAAATATTTAGTACATGATGTACAGCGGGATATCGTAGGTAGGTGTACTTGGCACATTTTCGTGAGTTTTACTGATATTTGAGCACATAAAGGGAATTATGTTGTTTTAGAGGCGATAATAAAGCAAACAGTCTGAACATGTAGAAAAAGTGAAAGTTGGCATTTCGCTCTCATTGCAGTGCACTGAAGATAAATCACCCGCAGCGGCACATGCATTGGCCCCCAAACTGAATCCTCGTGCCCACACCTTCTCTTCTCATTTACTGAGCTCTCGATTGTTGTTGTTTTTTTACATTTTGATTGGCTGCTTTTTCTCCTAGCTGTTGATTGGCTGTTGCAGGATATGGTTTTGAAACCACAGTTTCCTGTTTCAGAGAGCAGGGGTATCTGGTGGTTTTCCTGCAGAAGAACTTTAAGAGAAACCTCTGCCTTCTATGGAATGCCTCTAAGCCGCCGATAGTTGAGTTTGTTTATTTGCCCCGGCAGTGCAATGACCAGCCTCAACGAGCCTTTGAGCCTTTGTTGGAACCTCAATATCCTGTGGGCTGCAGGCCAGCGGATACTTTGCCGCAGGTCGAGGTGGAAATGTGTCAAGAAGGGGATCTCGGCTTTCTTCGAGGGCTTTAAAGAGAGGAGTCTTTCATGCGGCAGTGGGGTTGAGGTGTCTCGGGTCAGTTCGGGTGAGAAGCTGTTCAGAGCCAGTTATCACTCGATAAACCCTCGCAGGTTTAATTTTCTTGATACAGTTGAGCTGTTGCCGCTTGGATAGGTTTTACCTGGAATGCCTGGAAAGGTTTTTGTCATCCCTGCCAATGAGCAGTGACCTGAGATGATTTACTGGCCATAAAACTGTATTTTAAGTGTTTTTTTTAATAGTTTGTTACTTTATTCAATATATTGCAGTTCATCACAGTTAAATCGCTGTTGAAACATCAAAGCTTCTTTTTTATTCAATATTCCGAAATATTTTAAAATAGATTTTCTGGATAGTAATATATAAACATTAGCTATATGTTTTTAATATATTTAAAATGGTAAAATTTGTGTGATGCAAAGCTGAATGTTCAGCATAATTATAAGTATTTGTAAAAGCTAATTTAAGGATTCTTTGATAAATAGAGGAGTCAAAAGAACATCACTTTCTAAAAATAGAAATCTTTTGAAAAATTTCTTATGAAATTGTGAAATGTCTTAACTGCCACTTAAGATCAATTTAATGCATCCTTGATAGATTAAAAGTATTCCCAAAAAACACTGACCCTGAAACTTTTGAATGGTATTGTCTTTTTTCCTTTGGTTTTGGATTTACGGCGACAATAAAAGATGCATTTTTGGCTTCTTGGATGAACTTCTCATGATTAATTATTCAAGTTGTTTTGAAGATGCATGACAGTCACTGATGTTTTTTTGCCACCATTTCTATATTTCCTTAAATATGATTCGCTCACTCTCCCAAGTTAGCTCAATGGAAACATTCTTATCCATCAAGACGCTTTATTTTTTAGTCCCTAAAATGCAGATTGTGATGCAAGTTTTGATGTTAACCTGTTCATCTGGAGCCATAGATGTGCACCTTTAGCCCATTTATGAGGGTAAACAGCATATGTAATGACATGAGTGAAAGGCTGTGAAGGGTAGCTGTAGCTTAGTAGTCCATTAAATTGAATTCATAGCTTTATTTAAGATCTAATACTTATATTCTTTCCAGAGGAACGACGTACATAACAGTACAACTGCTTCAAAACCTTCATCCCTCAACAGCCTCGTTGTCATTCAAGTCGAATTAAATATGGCGTTGACTCTAACTATCCATGTTTCCCTGTTCTAATCAGCGTGTGATGTAGTTTGACTAATTATGGAAAGATGGCGAGCGATTATTGAGAGCGATCTGGTTTGATCCAGTTACACAGAAAACAGTAGATACAAACACACACACACTCTTACTCTCTCACCCCCCTCTCCCTTGGCATCGTTACTCTTTCCTGTCTCTAAGTGACTGTGGAGTCGCCATGGAAACATTGTGCCGAGTACCTCCAGAGCATGTGGCTGTGGCACATCTGAAGTCGCAGAAAGATAGTCTCTCTCTCTCTCTCTCTCTCTCACACACACTCACACTTCACACCATATGCTGATATCATACCAGCACAAAAGATGTAGATGGAATATAATGTGGATAATGCAAGGCAGATCAGTGAGAAGTGAATTAAGGGCGTTTTATACAGGAAGCACTCAGATGCATTAATAACTCCGGTGTCCGTGTGTTTCTCTCACCCCACAGTGACGCCTCTTACCCATATGATCCTGTCCCCTGGCAGCAAGGCCCCAATCAGCCTGCCGGCTCCCTCTCTGTGGTAACCACAGTGTGGGGGGTAACCAATCCTTCACACAGCCAGGTAAGAAGGGCCGCGATGATGTCACCAGCTTGTTTACCTCAAAGAAAGCACTGCATGTTCCAGGGATGTCCTGCTCGTGCCTGCTTCTGAAACAAAACATTCTTGTTGTTGTCAGTGATTCAGCAGATCCACTTAACAGATCACTTAGAATCATTCAGAGCAGCAAATACTTAAATATATAATAATATAATTCATTTACAAATATATGTATATATAATAAGTATATGTTTATACTGTATATAAATGAATCGACTTAAAAATCTACTTAATTGTCAAGGATTACATCTACATTATGTATTAAATATAATTACATTTTAATTAAATATTATAATTCAATTATTAATTTATTATAATAATACATATTGTTTGATAAAAACATTGTTTCTATTGATAAAGTCTGACTGAAAACTCATACCTATAAAATGTCCTAATTTCCAAACTATTTAAAATATTTATTCATTATGTGATTAAGTATTTCTGAATTAAACAATTTGGTACACATTTTCAAAAAAAAAAAAAATATATATATATATATATATATACACACACACACACACACACACACATGTATTCATGTGTGTATTTGTGCAGTTAAACGATTAATCGGATCCAAAATAAAAGTTTTTGTTTACATAATATATGTGTATATATTAAATATGCATGCTTGTATGTATTTCAGAAAAATAGGTTGTTTATAAAGAAATATATTTAGTTACAATATAAATTATATGAATGTAAATATTGTAATGTAAATACATGTGTGTATATATACTGTATGTGTATACACACATAATGCAAGCAAAAGCTTTTGTTTTGGAGGCAATTAATCGTTTGACAGCATGTATATGACATGACAGCATATACATTTTCACACATGTATACATATAAGTAAGAAAATTGAATCTTGTGCCATGTCTGCAAACAATTGCTAAGAAAAAATGTTTACATTTGAAGTTACGTTCATGACTAATCAAAAAACTCCTTGGCAGGTTTTTGGTGCTCCCATGGGTCCAGGCGGAAACTCAGCTGGTGGTCACATGATGCCTGGCAACAGCCCGGGCATGAACTCCCCTCAGTTCATGAGCCAGCAGGGCTATCCCGAGCCCAACAAGGGCTTCATGCAGCAGGGCATGTACGGGCGGCCCAGCGGGGGATACCCAGCCGGGCCTGGATATGGGGGCAGGTGAGGAAAGCAAATATTGTCCAGTGTCTGTAAGGCTGTATTTAGACTCTGCTCCTCGTGGGAGTTGCGTGACGTCAGACAGCCGGTGGACGTCAGAGCAGTGGGGGATGTGTGTGCTGTAACGTGCCTCCTCTGCGCTGACTCACAGAAACACACACGCATGCTGGCGTCCCTTAAGATCAATTTGCATCGCAATAAATCTTGTGAATCACTGAGCCGGAGCAGTCAGCATCCCCCTTGGCTCGCCAGACCAACACCTTGCTGCCATAACAACGTGAATAATCAGCTCCACTTACGCCACATTCAACTAATATGCCGGGTCACGTTATTCAGCAGCATTGTTGAATTTTCATAACCTTCCATCATAATCTTGTGTCCTTTTTAGTTACCCGAATAACGGAGGGGGTTCCCTCGGGATGCCGCCCCACGGAGTCCGCCCGCCCACCGACTTCACGCAAGCGGCCGCCGCAGCTGCCGTGGCCGCCGCCGCTGCCACAGCCACGGCCACCGCCACAGCAACTGTCGCTGCGATACAGGAGAAGCAAAACCAGGAGCTGAACTATGGGCCTGTAAGGGACTTCACTTTTTTGTGTTCACATTAAGTGTGGTTGACCTTTGTGGTGGTGAACGGCATTGAAGGGAAGTTCACTGAAACAGATCTCGCCATGCTTAAATGTTTCAGTGATGAATCGTGTCCACTTGTTTAATATTTGTTTTTGCATGATTTTAATCTGATTGCAGCAAACTCTGCGTCATCTTTTTTGTGTGTGTGTGTGTAAAATGCTTTGCACTTCAGCAATTACTATCTTGTGTGACACACAGTAACCTCTGGTACCATTCCGCTCAATTCTCCCCCTGCTGGATGCATGCATATGAACAGGCATTGATTCCAAAAACATGGCTTTAATTATTGCCAAAAAAAGCAAAGTATTTTCCCTTCATTTTTCCAGGAGATTTCACATGCCGCCTGTCTGCCCGGGTTTAGATGGTAGACATCACGGCCACACAGACCTTTGATTGTTTATGGTGGTGACCTAGTTGCCGTTTCCCTTTCATGCCCAGGCCCTGACGGCCATAAGTCACTGAGGCAGGCACGTCTCCAGCCATTGTTACCTAGCAATAGTTCTGATGGGTGTGGATCTCTGTGTTGTTTTGCTCTGCAGATGGGTGGTGCTTCCTCTTACAACACCCAGTTCCTGTCGCACTCCGGACCCCGGGGCCCACCCGGCATGGCCCCCTCTGGAATGGTCGGCTCCAGACCCCCTTCCATGGGACCCATGTACCCACAGCAGGCCCAGAGGTTGCCGCAGCATCCCGTCTACCCTGGAGGCCAGCAGGGTCCTCCGCGCCACCAGCAGGGCCTGAAACGCCCCTACAACTCTGACGTGAGTTAGCACTCAAGCTCACCAACTTGATCAGTCACAGTAGCTCCGTTCCAAAACCTAAAAACCATATTAAAAAATCAAGTTTTTAAAGTCAACAGACATTTTCCTGATATGAAGACAGCACATGTATCAAAGTTTTGGTTAATAAAGACCTCATTACTTTTATTTTATGATGCACTATTGAAGAAAATGGCACCAGAACACAGATAATCATAACAAATTGCATAATAGCTTAAACTGTATTTTACCTAATTGAATTGTGTGTCATGAATTTTAAGGGTTTTGCCAAGTGAGTTTTGTGAGTTGCTTCATTTGTAGTGTGTTCTAAATCACTTATGGATTTTTTTTGGGGTTACAAACTACATGGTCACTCCTCAAAACTACTGCCTTTAACATAAATCTAATTTAGACGGATAAGTTTAGCATAGTGCTAACAATTTGGTTCTGTTCTGGGAGTGACTGTTCTTTTCTTGCAGGGATTTCCTGGTCAGCAGTACGGTCCCGGAATGGGAGGTGGGGGCCCGTACCCAGGCCAGCCCATGCAGTACCACGGCCCTGGACCACAGCGGTCTGCTCCTTCCCCGTCTTACCCAACCCACAGAATGCCCCTCCAGCAACCCAATATGGGCCAGTATCCTGCAGGACCAGGAAACCCCAACCAGTACTACAAGGTACAAAGATCATTGCTATTATTATTGCTCTGACTCCCGGTTATGGAAAAAATCCTGAGTATTAAACTTCTGCATGCTACAGATGTGACACCTTAAATCAAGCTTCTTGTAAACACTTGAGCCACCCTAGTAACCAAATGTAGGTACTTTCTAAAACATATAATCATATATTATTTATAGCCATATTTTCATTTTGAAAGCTGTCAGAAAACGTTCATTTGCAAATTCTGACACACTGCAAGCAGTATCGTGTTTCCCAAAGAACAGGTTCCTTTTGTCCGTATTAGTGACAAACAGGCTGCCGTTTTTAGAGAAACACACCGGCATTTGATACTGACAAATACGGCAGTGAACTTTAAAGAGGCAACTAGTCGTGAAAAGATTTTTTGGAAGTACCAGTGAAAGGCGAACCAACCTGGGTGGGTTAAATTCCATGCCGGGTTTGGAATTACAGCGGTAGATTATCTAACCTTATCTAACCCTAACTATTGTCATATCGCTAAACAAGTGCACGCTTAAACTCTGTTCCAAAACCTAGTGAGCTGCCTATATAGTGTAAATGTAAGATGTTAGCTTCTTTTGGCGAATTTCTAAACCATGTATCTCTGTGGAGGAAACAATCCCAGAATGCACTGCACCAAGTTCCCTATAATTATGCTTAACCAGGGTAGACTTGCTCTGTTTTAAGCCTGATGTTGAAAGTTGTGTGTTTGTTTAGCAGGCGGACCAGTTTAACGGACAGGGCAACAGTCACAGCAGTCTGTCCTCAGGAGTTTCGGGAGCCGGGTACAACACCTTCAACCAGGCCACTGTCAACGGGGTTGGTGATCTCTCTTGCATGCTTGTGTGTTTGTTGAAATGTGAGTCGGTAGGAGCTGCCTGTTAATATTTCACCATTTCGTGTGAGTGCCTCGACTGGACTTTGGCAGCCGGGGTCCAAACTCCACTCAGCTGAATGTGTTTTTGTGCAGTATAGGTTATGAAAATCTGACTGTAAAGATTATCTGGCAAGAGATTGTAATGCCCGCTCACATGTCTTTCACAGCCTGGACGTGCGATGCCAGGATACCCCAGCTCCCCTCTCCCAGGAAACCCCACTCCTCCCATGACACCCGGCAGTTCGATGACCCCATATTTGTCCCCTAGCCAAGACGTCAAGTCGCCCTTCCTCCATGACGTCAAGCCCAACATTAACTCTTTGCAGCCCCCTACAGGTAACACTCAGAACTACAGCCAAGCCAACACCCCCCCCCCCCTTATCTCTGGAATGTGTTTATAATACTCTGATGTACATGGAAATTAAAATGTTTTGCCGTCATATTAAATGCTTATCACATTGAAAACATGTTTTTCCCTCTTTAACAACTGAAGAAATTAACAAAACTTCCGGCAGATATTTTAAATTGGCATGAAATCAGAATGAACCATTTTTAATGGCTTTATCGCAAACGGTTTATCTGCATATGTTATTCCAGAGAAAACAAAATGTTAGAATATTTTACGCTAAAACAAGAAACTGAAACGCACAGATCAGTGTCAACAATTCCAGTATGCCTGTTGAGAATATTTATAAAATGCCTTTGTTTCTTGCCACTTCACATATGAATGAAAGCCGTGTGGCACCTCACTAACTGAAAGTCTTCTGTCTGAAGGAAACCCCAGTGATGACCTGCGCCTGACCTTCCCTGTACGGGACGGGGTGGTGTTGGAGCCCTTCAGATTGGAGCACAACCTGGCTGTCAGCAACCACGTCTTCCAGCTACGAGACTCTGTGTACAAGACCCTTATGATGAGGTAAGACCATTTCTTACCTTGTAGCATCTCAAGGAGTCTTTGTGTTCGTCAAAGTCAGTGTTGTCATATTTAACATGTAATCTGACCTGTCATGTGTCTAACAGGCCTGACTTGGAGCTGCAGTTTAAGTGCTATCACCACGAAGACCGGCAGATGAACACTAACTGGCCGGCATCGGTGCAGGTGAGCGTCAACGCCACACCTCTGACCATCGAGCGCGGGGACAACAAGACCTCCCACAAACCCCTTTACCTGAAGCAAGTGTGCCAGCCAGGACGCAACACCATCCAGATAACGGTCACGGCCTGCTGCTGTGTACGTACTGCGACTCGCATCGCAAATACCCTTCAGAAAATGCCTGCTTAAATAAACAAACAGCCCTACTAATAAGAGTTTTATGTGGGTCAGTGTTCATTTCCTGTTTCTTTTTTCTCACAGTCTCATCTGTTCGTGCTGCAGCTGGTTCACAGGCCGTCTGTGCGCTCCGTGCTTCAAGGTCTGATGAAGAAGAGGCTCCTGCCAGCGGAGCACTGTGTCACTAAGAGTGAGTGAACACTTTTTTTTTTCTTCTTCTTTTTTTTTTTAAGAAATGCATGCATTTAATTGTGCAAAAGTGACAGTAAGATATAAATAATACAGTCCCTTTGAGCTGTGTTTTAAAAAAATTTAGCAGGACCACTTTTTTAACATTAAAAGTGCTTTTTGAGCAACAAATTCACATATCAGAATGATTTCTGAAGGATCATGTGAGGCTGCAGATGCTGAAGTAATGATTTGGAAAATTTAGCTTTGCATCACAGAAATAAATGACATTCTTAAATGTATTCAACTAGATAACATTTATGTACCGGTACTGCATTTTTTATCAAATAAAAGCAAAAAGAAATGACGACTCATGCTGCTCTGTTCTTCCGTAGTTAAGAGAAACTTCAGTAGTGGTACCATCCCAGGAACTCCTGGCCTTAACGGCGAGGATGGTGTGGAGCAGACGGCCATCAAGGTGTCTCTCAAGTGTCCGATCACCTTCCGACGCATACAGCTTCCTGCCAGGGGCCACGACTGCAGACACATACAGGTGAGGAGGCCTGCTGGCCTACACTTGAATCACGTGACTTTGTAAAATAAATTTGGTGAATAATGCCTTTCTTTGTCCACAGTGCTTTGACCTCGAATCGTACCTGCAGCTCAACTGTGAGAGAGGAACTTGGCGTTGTCCTGTGTGCAAGTACGAACCTTTCTCTTTTTGCAGTTCATCTCTAAAAAGCTAATACCTCAGTAATGGTTCTAAATGTAGTCTATTACAAATCTCAGAATGAATATGCTTTTCTCGTACTTTATTTTATAATGTTATGATACCTAAATTCGCATTTAACAGTTATAATTTCATGAATAATTTAAGTTACTTTTTTTGGTAGTTTATATAGACATGTCATTTAAAATTTAATATTAGTGTATGTTATGGTTGATAATAATTTAAACTTTTAATATTAATTAATTCTACTATTTATAGAATTCTTTTAGTAAGACAAAAAAAATCTATATGAATTATTATAATATTATTGCTTGTATAAATATAAGTACAAAGGAATTGGTATTAATATTATTGTTGGAATAATATATATATTTATATTAGATTTGTTTTTATTTAATATTACACTTTTTGATAATCATTGGCTTATCTTATTTTTCTAAATAATATCCTATTGTACATCAAGTGCATTCCTGAAAATGTGAATTTTATATATCTGTATATATGTATGTATATATCTGATGGGTTTGTACAATTTTTCAAACTTATCTGTTCTTTGCAGTAAAACAGCCCTTCTGGAGGGGTTAGAAGTGGACCAGTACATGTTGGGCATTCTGATCTACATCCAGAAGTAAGTTTTATATAACCTCTGTAGAGTCTAAACTGTGATTGCAGAGATCTTACTATTTTTAGCTGTAAACTGCGTGTCCATGGACTGCTTCCTGGCCGTGTGACGCATATTGCACACAATGGCAAGAACTGAGTGAAATGGGCATATTCAGTAAGACTGGCTGGCATCTACCCAATTTTCCATAGTCAGAGTACATAAATTGTAGTTTGGGTCCACAAAAATTCAGTTTCTGTACGTAAAGTTTAAGATTCTTGGCCAATGCTGCTAGTTCTTAAACTACTTTCTCCTTGTGTTTAGTTCGGACTATGAGGAGATCACCATTGATCCGGTGTGCAGCTGGAAGCCGGTCCCAGTAAAACCAGACCTGCATATTAAAGAGGACCCAGACGGTCCTGCCCTGAAACGCTGTCGCACCTTGAGCCCTAGTCATATGATCTTGCCCAGCGTCATGGAGATGATTGCAGCTTTAGGCCCGGCCTCTTCGCCCTACCAGTCTATGCCACAAGGTGGCAGCAGCAGCACGCCTGATTATCCCAGCCAAGGTATGTGTCATATCCAACTGTAAAGGGCTCTTAGTGATTACAAAAGCATTTATATTAACATGAAAAAATGTGTTTTGACCCCCATTACTGATACCCACTACCATGCATATATTTCAGGTGGCTCGGGATATTCCAACCAACCAGGCTTCTCAGATTTCCCCAATGCCCCTGGCACACCGACACTGGGGGAGTTTGCATCTGGGCCACCCCCTCTCTCTTACCAGTCTGATCTGCCAAGTGGCCTCCTTACCCCTGAAAAACCTGTGGGACACCCAATGTCAGGACAGGTGGGTTATTACTATTTCACCATTATTTCCCATCTATCTATTTATCTAAAAGGCCAAAATTGTCTAAATCCATATATGTATTTGACTATATGGCTGCACGTATTGTACTAAAATGACCCTCATCTTGGATACCCAAGTGTGTTTTACCGGTGTCTTGGTTTCTGTCGTCCTCATATGTTGCAGCAAATAAGACCTACTCAAATGTCTCTGTGTATGACAGCACAGTACAGTGTTCCTGTCTGTCACTATCAACTGCTGTTTTTCGCACCGTATCTCAACCCCTCTAAAAGAAGTACAATATGGGTTTGCACTTTTAATTACTGTACAGCATTTTGAACCTTTCTCACTTCCTCTTTTTCTCTTTACACCTGCCCTCCTTAATAAAGATGCCCCACTCTAGTCGAATGGACCCTTCCCACAATCCCCTTCAGCAGCAGCAACAGCAGCATCAACCTCTCCATGGTAACTCCAACATGGGTGGCCCCGGTGGACCCATGCACTCCCGCAACTCCTCCCAGAATCCCCGGATGCACACAGACACCTTTGGGCTGGGGGGCCCCGGGGGACCCGGCGACGTTTCGGAGCCGGCCCTTGATGTAAGTCAGAATCAATCATCTATTCCAGATCAGTGCAATGACCATTTTGGCCATATTGTCAACACTTTAAATGAAAGGTCTGCTGAGCACAACCGCCCGTTCCTGCGGGAGTTTACTCAACGTACACCCACTACCGACTTATAATGATCATATTCCCACCAGTTTTTCCTTAATTTAGGTCGTATGCCTGCAGTTATGAATGTCTAAGCTGTTCATTCTTCTCGGAAAGATTTTGCAAAGACTTTTGGGTAACGGCCAGCCCAACATCTGCTTTGCAACACATTTGCACTTATAAACTATTTTGGAATGTATGTTACAGTGTTCTATTCTTAAAGAAATGTAACCCTCATATCTATCCAAACTTGTAGCAAAAAATACGTTTTTTTTAATAAAACCTGACAGATTTCTATCCCTCCAATAAAAGTCCAGATGACAAAAACTTTGAAGATCTGAAAGATGATATCTATGTGATTTGAGCCGTTTAATCCAAGTCTTGTAAAGAGATACAGTGGCTTTATGTGATAAAAAGTTTTAATTTAGTCTTTTGTGCACATAGAACACACATACAGAGCGAATCAGGAATCTCATTTGTTCACTCTGACATCACTTGAGCTGCCATGTACTTCTATCCTTGTTCTTCTTCCATCTTCTAAGTTTTGGTTACCTGCAGTTAAAATTTCTTAACTTGCGGATTAGACGATTAACCAAAGTCCCATGGGTTAGGAATAATATGAAGGAGAATAAATAATAACAGCATTTTCATTTTTGATGCAAACCACTTCCATGATTAAAGAATTTCCAGAGATTTCCCTCTGAAATCAAATTACTTTAGTTTCACTTATTTGGAATTTCAGCTGATTCATTCAACAAACATTTCAAAAGAATTGATTCACAGGCTTCCCAGCACTGTTGGAAACCGAATGTTTTTTTTCCAAATCTCTGACCTCTTCTAGGTAAACAGTCCAGCATGTCTGTGGATTCAGCTATGTTGCATTTATTATGATGATTGTAAACCGTGTGGTTGAGTGTCATTATTATTGCCTCAGGCATGTCTCTTAACCCCCGCAATTTGTCTTCCAGCTTCTCCCAGAGCTGACAAACCCAGATGAGTTGCTGTCCTACTTGGGTCCTCCAGACCTTCCCAACAACAGTAACGATGACCTGCTCTCTCTGTTCGAGAGCAACTGAGCCCCCCCGTCCTGCTCATTCATCATTCGCACATCGCCGTCCAACACACAGCCTCCCTGACCCCTCACACTCCCGGCTCGTCGAGGGGAGCTTTGGGAAGCCTAACAGATATCTGATTGCGTCTTGCCTCTGTTTCCTCCTGAGACTGGAATGCAGTGACTCATGGGAAGGTGCAACGAAGATCTTTTTTTTTTTTCTTTTTGTTTTGTTTTACTTTTCCTCCTGTGACAATGTTGCTGTTTGTCTGCTTCTCTGAACTCTGTGGAGATTTTATTGTGAATTTCAGTTTGAAAGAGTTCCTGCTCTTCTCTCGAATCATTTGTAGAAAGACTCCTCATCTCACATCAGACTTGTGTGGTGTAAATGACATTGTGTGGGGTGGGTCATAGTTTCTTTTCATTGCAGCTCCTGTTTTAAATCTAAATTAGATGAGGAATTCACTTCAGTGCTGATCTAAAGTTCTACACTTCACGGGGAAAGCCAAAGTGTCTTTGTTGTAACTTAAAGAAACAAACCCAGATTAACGTAATTCTCTTAATAAACAGGCAGACTTATGTTTTATTTCTTTTTCTGCCCAAAGAAGACCACAAACTAGCTCCTTGTGATGTAACAGGTTTTCAAAACACAAATGGCTTGATCCTAAGTGAATTTTACTTGAAGAAGACCTCAAGTGTAGCCTTTTTCTTTTCAAACGTGCTAATAGAGGCAATCACAACGTGTCAGACTTTAAACAGTAGCATTAAAGAAGTGCACTATTATGTTTTGCACACCACACCAAGTCCTTCAAGAGTTACTGTATTTGCCTAAACATGAAGGAAATAGAAGAGGCATCTTTTGTGACACCCACACAAATACACACACGCACACCTCGAACCACACTGTGTGTGTGTTTTGGCACAAACTCCGAATAATTCTATGCCACACCCTGCTCCTTTTTTTCGTCTGTCTCTTGTTAGTTTCTTTCCCCCCTCAGTGTTCTTTTAGAAAAAAAAAAACGGTCTTCCTCCCCTGTGGGCTTAAGGCCACGAGGTCTGGATTTCTAGCATTAAAAAAAGCACTAGTGTCCTTGACCGTCGTCGGCTCAAATCACATCAAGACACATTTTATTTTCCCTTAAATATGCAAGTTTGGGCTGTTATTTGGTAGGTAGAAAAAAACAGTTCTCTTTGTCAACAAGATATGTGAAGCTTTGAAACCAGACCGAGCACAAGCAGCCGAGTAGCACCTTGTAGACAGGTTATAACACACAAATGAACACAAGGACATTTTTGGACTAACACCTTCCCTTAGTGAGATTTTGCTCGGACAAATCTGGGTGGGTGGGAGCGTCACAACAGGAAATGGACTAATGTTTATAGCCACACTCATACTTGAGGAGGAAAACATTGGGATTCATGTGAAATATGTACAGATATAGTATTATTATTGTCGCAGATGTGAACTTTCTCTTAACCCCATATGAAAAAAAGGACATTTTAAACACTATGACAAGAGCTCATGTCAGACATGTGCTTCATTCCCCCCGTTTTCCATTCAGCGCTTGCTTTCTCAGCGTGGAGGGGGAGATGAGTCTACTGTCGATTCCTGTCTTGTCTGACTTTATTATTTATCATTGCTCTTTGGGCAGCGTTAGCGAAGTGCAGTTTGTATATTAACAATACAGGGAGCATCAGGAGTCGTCGGATGTGCTTTTTTCGTTTGTTTGAAGTCATTTGTGTATCATACAATTTTATCTTTGATTATATAATAATTGTTATTATAATTATGAAGATAATTGATGGGCCTGTATGCATCTCTCTTCTGTGTTAACTAGCAGAGTTTATGAATTTGTTAGAAAGAGAAAAAAAAAAAATGAATTCACCATCAAAATCTGTGACCACGATCATGAAAAACTTGAGAAAAACCAGCATCACTTGTTGATCAACTGTTCAAAAAGATGATTGACTGTCATGTGTTGGTGGGTCATTAAGTTCTATCAATTGAATTAAACATGTACAATTGAAATCGATTTGCTTTTCTAAAGATGTGAAATATTTCCATTATGTTTTATAAGTAAAGACTTAAGCCCCATTGCGTTTCATTGGCTTTATTTGGAGCAGCATGGCATTGTGTCAAAACGCGGGAATACAAGGGGGCGTTTCCGGAAGGCGTGTGTCATGCAAGAAGACGAGCTTTGTGAGGAGAGAGGAAAAAAGCTTTTTATTTTAAAATCAAATTTCGCTTCGTATCTCCCACTAGTCCGTTTAGATACCAATACGAACATCATAATTTAGGAAATGTATAGAAAACAAATAATTCAATCCTTTATACATTCATTTTCGTGATAAAACATTTTGTACCCTAATGGCGAATTCATCCGTTGGCCACCGCCCTCGCGCCATGATGGTACACGCCCACACTATTCCCTCGTTGCCAGTGGATGGAACGTAGTGACGTCATTCCTACCTACTTTAAGGGGCCAATGAGGGTGTCCATTAAACGCCCTCCCTCTGAACTTCGCGTTGGAACGCTGCGGTAATGCATTCATCTGCACCGACTCTGATTGGACAACCCGTGCGTCATTCAGCGGTTCCACGGCTTCATAGGTTCCTATAGAAAAAGGGTTGCTGACCGCTTCTATATATCCCGTTTTCGCACACATCCTACTTCCCGATAAGCTGCGGCATTTTGCAGGATTCATTCGCCGACCAGTTTCTAATACAAAGTGATTTTTTTTTTCCCATCATGTCCAATCCCAAAGTTTATTTTGACATCACCATCGACGGAAAGCCTTCTGGAAGGATTGTAATGGAGGTAGGTCTGCATCCGTGACTGAATAACGGTGGACGTCAGTGCCTGCGTGACAAAATTTTATTAACTTGAATTCATATAGTGTCAGTTTGTTTGGTTTTTATTTAAAAAATCATTTTAAAAGCTTTCCGTTCGTGTAGTGTGCCCGCAATATCGAATAAGGATGCAATTATGTTTCCCGCGCCGAGTTGCAAGAATGTAACATTCTGCAGGTAATCAGACGCTACAGTGTTGCGGGCTGTGATTGAAGTGGAACGCTGTTCGTCAATCACTCGTGACTGACAGAGCATGAGTTGAGCTGCTGACACTGACAGGAGATTGACAGTCGAGCGCACATGGCGGAGTTTACCGTGATTGCAGACGCAGGCTGCGCGTGTGTAGCGCCGCACACGTCTTTTGTTGTTGTTAATACGGACGCCATTTTCACCATATTTTTTTTATAACCCATGGTGCCATTTTGAAAAGGGAGGGGTGACTTGCGGACGTTACCCTTCTATTCAATCTTTTGCATCTCAGCACTGTTATATCATAACTTCTTCCCAAATAATAGTTAAATTAATAAGTGACTGGCGTTACGTTTTGAATCAGAACTGCAGAAACGCCAGTGAACGCACTTGTGCAGTATCGGTGAACTCCCGCGCAGAGAAACGCGGAAGTCTTGTTTTCGTGCCATTAAAGTTAAAACCTGTTTTTACTCGTTTTAAATCAGAAAAAGGCCGCTTATGAAAAGAAGATGGATATATTTTGTGTTTATCTCAGTATCTCATAATATTATTATTATTAGGTATATTTTAACGTGGTTGCCTTAGGATATGTTTTACATTTTGCACTAAGAAGCCTAAAAGGTTAAGGAATTGAAATTTGATTTTTAGTATATATATTTATAATCTGATGTTCTTAAAGTGGCCAATTACTTTACATATAATTAACTAATCTGACAATAGAAATCTTTGGACATTCACAAATCTTCTAAGCTGATTTCAAATTCTTGTTTTGAAACAGCTAAGAGCTGATGTTGTACCCAAGACTGCGGGTAAGTGTTTTTATTTAATTTTTTTTAAACTTTAGATGTGTTCCTTATCAATAAACCTAATCGCTGTGTTCTCATGCATCAATATCTCCATATCTAAACAGAGAACTTCCGTGCTTTGTGCACTGGCGAGAAGGGTTTTGGCTACAAGGGCTCTGGCTTTCATCGTGTCATCCCCGGATTCATGTGTCAGGTAAAATTTGAATCTGGGGGATCTGAGCCCCATCGGACCCAATGGTTTGCGCTCACACTGATGTCGTGCTCTCTTGATGTAGGGTGGTGACTTCACCAACCATAATGGAACCGGTGGGAAGTCCATCTATGGCAACAAGTTTGCGGACGAGAACTTCACCCTGAAGCATGTAGGGCCGGGAATACTGTCCATGGCCAACGCTGGAGCGAACACCAATGGCTCCCAGTTCTTCATCTGCACGGAAAAAACTTCTTGGTAAATGTCATCTTTGAGATTGTGTGTTTTTTGTTTTGTGTTTTAAAATAATAACCTTCAGTATCTTTAGAGCCTTTCTACTGCACTAAAGGTTCTTTAGAATATAAAAATGGATTTCCATTTTGATGTTAGTGCTAAAGCTACTTGTTTTTCCATGAACAGGCTTGATGGCAAACACGTTGTGTTCGGGCAAGTGGTAGACGGAATGGATTTGGTGAGAACCATTGAGAACAAAGGAAGCAGCAGCGGGAAATGCTCTGCCAAGGTCTTAATTGCTGATTGTGGCAACCTTTAATTGTATCTTACTCCCCTTTCCCATTCCAGCCATGCGCATTCCTCACTATATAGTTTTTTGCCTTTTTTTTTGCCATTCCGAAATGAGACGCTTATTCCATGTGTCCTGTTCCTGTTTTATGTATTCTGATGGTCCCCAGGACACAATTTGTTAAACATCGATTAAAGATGGATCAAGATTCCTTTCAACGGGTTTTTTGTAGTCTGTCATTTCTTGTGTTTATGCTCTTATAATATAAGTCTTAAAACGGAGCCCATTAAAAGTATGTTTTGGTTGCGTTCTGTTGCAGTTTCTTCTATTGGCCAGCAGGCGGCAAGCTCTGTTATTTTATTACTGCGGTGGTTCTCAAGTTTAACTAAAAATAAAATCATGAAGCATTTATTTGAAATGACATAAATTAAAGGCCTATTTATTTATTTATTTTCAGCTATTGCCGAGGCAACACTTTATTCAGTTTAACTTGACCTAAAACAAGTAAGCTAAAAAAGGAAATGGAAAAATATTTAATAAATATAATAACAAAATTACAATAATTAAAGCAATAAAAGGTTTTGCTTTAAGTAAAAACTGATGTTTTTAAATTCCAACAATTCAGTGTTCCGTATCCCATTAATACCATAAACTGCATAGAGCCAGAAATATTTAAGAAGTTAGTTCATATTTCCTATTTGATTTGAATTTAGCACTTGTTTTCTGTCCCACTAAGTTTAAATGAGTTAAAAGAACGCTTAACACCGGACACCAAAAAAGAAACCCACAATATGGTACGTAAACATTGTGCAAACAATTTAAACCAGACATAACAGAATATTACAAGTGATGTTTTACAGCCAGTGCTTTTAAATAAAGCCCTTGTGTTTGAGTTGTACAAGATTATTAGGTCGAAATGTTGGCCGATTCATAGAGTGAAGTTGTAAGTATCTTTAATAATGAGGTTAGAGTAGTTCATCCAGCAGGTTTCCTGGACCATGTGTTGGTCCCAGAGCATCACTGATGGGGTTGTTGCACATGGGACATGAACATCTCACTTCCAGCCACTTCACCAGACACCTGGTAAGACAAAACGTAAGAAACGATTAACTTACTTGAATTTACTTACTGTAAGTTAGCCCATTCAAACCAAGAACGATAACAATAAAGTTTTCATAATTGTTCTAATTCTATGGAAGTCCATGCCACAGCTATAAGGATAGGATGACACTGTGTCCGATTTCTAAATGATCTCAAATGTATTTGGGGTTTGTTTTCATCATAGTCCTCATCATTCATTTTATGTACGCTCCAGTGAGGAATATGGTTGGACACGTGATACACAAGGCATTATTTTGATAATGATCGTGACTTATTTTTATAGTTCTTGGTGTGAATGGGCTTTTACATTGGAGAGGCACAGGCTGTGTTGAGTTCGCTTCAATGAACCTCTTTTCTTCAATGGCATTAGCATGATTAAAGACTTCGGAGGGATTTACCTCTTGTGGAAAGCGTGTTGGCATGGCAACACTCCAAGCTCATCTTTTGTCCTGAAGTCCTCCAAACACACTGCACATGTTAGCTAAGAAACACGATATACATGAGGGAAAATCAGAGCCATTAAAGTTTCCGAAGAACTTTTGATAACATGAAAGACAAAAAGGTTTACCCCATGTGCATGCAACCGTGTTGTTTCATCTTTAAACACAACCTGTAAAAATGTAAGATTTTGTTTTTGTTTTAAAACATAGTGGCATCAAAAAGTATTTTGCAACATCAACAATTATCGAACTGAATTAAATGAACATTGAACTGACTAGGCTGAATAATGCTTTATAGTCGATAATTGAATACCATATTTGATAATAATTGATTCTTATTTTACTGTAAGGATGCTTTAAAACAATCTCTGTTTTATAAAGTACTACAAATAAAGGCGACTTGATGTAACTGACACTAAAATGTCTGAATGTCAGTGAAATTAGGAAATCTCAGCAAGTGTCATTTGACTTTGAAATGGTACAAGCACACTGAGATCAGTTTGAAAATGAAGTTTAAAAGTAATGTTTTTGAGGTTAGTGAGTGTTTTAATGTGATTTTCTACACCTGTGGTTGGTCTAATAGGAGACCTGTGTGAACTTGAGGAGAACTGACTTCATAAATTCACCAAAACACCAGCAAACCGAGACTTCAGACGAGGAAAAAAGTGATATTAGTGAAGAGGAAAAAGTGTGATTGTAAGTGTCAAGTTCTTTCTGATGAAATATTTTGACGTAATCCCATATCATGCACTCACCATTTTGTATCCAGCTCTCACATTGCGAGCCTGATGTCTCCATTTACTGCAAAGAAGAAAAAGAAAAAAAGTCATTTACAAAGATCGATTTTAAAAAAAATTAAAAATAAACATTTCAAACTTTAAAAGGTATAAATATTATACAAATCCATTTTTATTATTTTCCCTTTTTTATTTAGAAAAATGCTAATGCATTTCTTTCTTTCTTTTCTTAGACACACTATATATAGGCAAAGGCTGTAATGTGTCGTATGTTAACAAATGTGGCGAGGGAGGGTTTGTAGTTCCCAGTGTTTGACATGACATTAGCCAAAAGCCTTTGGTCAAAAAATAGCATCGTGAACAAAAAGCACAGAGATACAATCTAGTCCTGAATTGTTCGAGTTCGGAAGCGCGTGAGGCCAGAGGAAGTCCTTTCTGCTCTCCGTCTGTCAGTCTGTCACAGCCGTTATTTACAGGACAATACTGATGAAGTCCAGTCACAAAGAAGAGTTTTACAAACGTCACCCAGCAATCTGCATAATCCAAACTGGCTCTTCTGGTGAACTACAGTCAACACTTACCTTACAAAGAAGCAGCAGAATATCAAGCTTAAAATAAAGATAAAGATCCCAGTGCCAAAGATGACCACATAGATGTTGAGAGGGAGTTCCTGAGAGGTCACTGGAGGCATGGTGTTTTAAATATCAATCATTTCCAGAAGATGAAGAGAGAAGCCCTGAAAAAAAGGCTAAACTTGATTGATGTGTCATAAACCCAGTTTCATAACCATAAGAGACTGAACAAGCTTATGGTAATATTCAGCTATTGTTAAAGCTAGGAAACCAAAGAAAAAGCATTACATTTTTTCCAACATGTTAGTACTTTGATAGATATAAACAACAACAACAACAACAAAAAAAGCTTTGGACCTTTGGGTTAATCTAAAAGAAAAACAAAGCATAGCTATTAATACATTTACAATGACATTAAATATTAATTTAAAACGATATCTCACCATTATAAACAGGCTCCTGAGTGTCTTTGCTTCAGTGTTTATTCTTCATACTCGGATTTGTTGATTCTCACGCATCAAACGACTCATATGAATCACTGACTGTTTAGTTACATCTACAGTATTGAGAGCCTGTGAATGTGAATAAAATAAAGTCCGGACTGAATCACGGGGATCAAACAATGTAACGGACCGCAGACAGACATGCACAAGAAAACAATAAACCCCGCCCCTGTAATTCAGGAGGCGGAGCCTAAATACCAGACGATTCACTAATTATTCAGTGATTCACTCCGTATAAAACTTCTCACGTTCATCAAATTCAATTGCATTATTAAAACAGAAACCGTAATAATTGAATATGATATGGTATAATTGGTGCGTTTGTGTGTTACTATTTCTGTTAAAACGTGTGTGACATTTAAACTATAGGCTATAAAAAAATATTGCATTAATAGTTATACATTTATCTGATATTATCTGAATTTTAACATGTTTTTAACATTTTTAAAAATAATTTATTGAAAAAGAAAGTCGAATAATCATAGTAAAAATCTCTTCTCTTTGTTTTCTCATTTAATTATTAAATATATGTAAAAATCTTTATTATTATCTTTATATATATATATATATATATATATATATATTTTTTTTTTTTTTTTTTTTGGCAACATTAAAACTCAGGAAAATTTTACAGAAGTAGATTTTATTAAAAGGCATGTTTAGACAGGAATCTGACCTGGTTAAAGGCACATTTGGGCTGGTGGTTTTGTATCCTGGGTGCTGGTCATGCTGACTCAGTGAGTTATTTGCTCACACCCTGCTAACAAGTCTGACTTTGAAACCTTTAGAAATTTACTGAAGATTACTTTAATATTTAATAAAAAGATATGAGAGTCTGACCTTACCACAGAATTATAAGGTAATTCGTAATATTCTCAATTTTCAATTTTGATCACATTCTCATTATGCTGGATATTCAACTATTGTGCTGGAATTTAGAAGAAAAAAATTGGATCAACCTTGATGCACCCCAGATCATTATATCTTGAACATGTGAGAGACATGTTTTTTTTAACAACATAATCACTTTATTGGCTGATTGTAAATGTCTGTAGACCTTAGTAGTTTCTCTTTTAACATCATTTTCAAATAACAAATGATTGATTCCTAATCCTCCTGCTCCCATCAGCTTCCTTATTCACAAACATCCCTAAACATTCAGTGGCTCCGTGGGAAAGTTCAGCTCTGCTCTCTGACAAACAAGACTTTAACAAAGGTTAAATGACACCACAGTGCAACATTCAGTGCAAAATTCTCCACTACAAAGTGAACTTAGTCAACCATTATAGGGACAGTGAGGACAGAGTTCATATTTCATCAGTCGAGTTATTTTAATTGCGAATATTTAATCCTCATTCCAATCAAACCATTTGCTAATTCAACATGCTCTGCACATCATGACTTGGCCACAGGGTGGCGCTATACAAATATATTTTTAACTGTAATCCGTGTTGAAGTTAGTGTTTTATAAGTCTTAATAGACTGGAATCTAAATTACTTTGAGTTCATTCCAACAAGTCTTGCATAATTTTTTTATCAAGTAAAAAGTAAACAAGCTAATGTACCAAAGCATTTTTTTTTCCCTTATCAAAAATAAAATAAAATAAAGTTTCCATATGTAGCTCTTTCTCATGTTATGTTTTGTTAAATTGAAATTGTTTTTAACACACACACACACACACATATATATATATATATATATATATATATATAATTTGAACAGCTATACATAAACAGATATTTCCAGATCAAGCACAAAAGCAACTTGGAAAATGAAATAATGTTTATTAGACTCCACATACATTATAAATAAAATAACAATGTTTTAAGAATTTGTTGAACGCCCCGTTTTGTCTACGGCTGCATGCTCCTGCTCAAAACTGAGAAATTTGGTCCAAAACAAGTTTCATCTCAGAGCGATCAACACTTGTTCCTAAGACACGAAATGGTGTGTATTTTTAGATCCACATACAGTGGAAGGGATTTGCAGTCCTGGCAGTAGTTCAGCTTTAGCTGTTGCAGTGAATATTTTTTAGATGAAACGACGACTAACACAAACACAATAAATAGCTGTCCCCAATAATACAGAAATGACAATAACACTAGCACAATGCAATTCAAACAGCTACAGTCGGTATATTTTACTGCACTTGAGGATTTGCTGGATTTGTAAGTACAAGAAGACTGCACTTCTTGTGTACAGTAGCTACTCTATATTACAATACTTTACAAAACAAGTTAAAAGAGACAACTTGAAACATGTAGAATACTTCACATGACATCTTTAGTATTTATACAAAGCACAAGTCAATGATACGTTGTGTAATAAGACTGCAATTTGCATATAGTCTCACGACTAATGAATGTGACCAGCTACATTACCCAAACTGAAAACCGATGGGTCATACTTTCAATCTTTCATAATACTATAACACTGCATCAAAGGAAAATGTTTAATTTGTGTGAAAAATTGCATCTTCTGGTTGACTTCCTGTGGCAACCTGGTCACCAAAATATTTGGGTGATGTTGGAGTGTTTTGGATGGTCACTATTTTGTTCTATTATGGGGTGCATTGTTCATGGTTGTTAGGATGCTGTTGGCAGTTGCTAAGACAATGCTGTCTAAGTGCTCTGATTGGTTGTGGTGCCAGCTAGACTTTTGTTAAGGGATTGATGTGGCTCTGTGACAGTTGCTAATGGAGTGTTCACACAGAACGCGTTTTTCCTATTGCTTTTCTATGTAAACCAAAGTACCTTTAAGGGTATTTTATAGTCTTTGATGGAAACGTTTTTGACCATTGCAATCAAGTCTTTTGTAGCATCTCGCACCAGACACGGGCGTCGTAAAAACGTTAAAAAAATCACTCTGCCCTGCATCTCTCATTCTAGCATTCAACGGCACTACTTTTATACTAGTGATGGGTCGTTCTTGAGCGATTCGCTTATTTCGAATGAATCTTTAAGGTGACGAGGCGTCTCCGGAAGTTATTTGTTCAGTCGCACATGCAGAACATTCTACTGGAATTAGTTCGAAAGACTCGGGAAATGAACTAATCAATTTTTTCCGGCTCATACTGCATTGTTTAAAGGTTAGGGGGCAGTCACGTAATGAACGAACGACTCAAACCCAAAGACTCGGGAGATGAACTAATCGATTCTTTTTCCGGCTCATCCGGCTGCATTGGTTAAAGTGCCCCAATTATGCCTTTTCAAATATGATCTTTCATGCAGTGTGTCATGTAGCTGTATGTGAACATAAACTGTCTGCAAAGTTGTGTCGTCGACAGGGCAAGATAAATACATTTTTTTTGTCTATCAAAAAAAAAAAAAAAAAAAAAGATTTCGCCTAAACGAGTCGTGAGCAATTTTAATCTTTTTCTGTTACGGCCACACGTCACAAAGTAACTTATTTGCATAATGTCCCCCCACTTTCTACATTGCGGATTACATCATGTCAAGAAGACGCTGTATCCTGCGCTGAGCGTTTCGTTTTCCGACAAACACTGTAGCGGTAGATCAATCATTAAGGACTGCGCCATCTGACCAATCACAGCAGTGAGGGCTCACGGAGAGGCGGGGTTTAGACAGACGGATTCTTTGAACTGCTTCACATGGGTCGTTTACGAATCATTAAGAAAACGGGGTAAAATTAAATCTGTTTTTGGACAAAACTAAAGTGTTTTTTGACCTTGCATACATGCAAACCTGTTTTAAGAGACTCATAAAACAATATTAGCAACCTTTAAAATGGCATAATACGGGCACTTTAAATAAATACATAAAAAAAAATGATTCATTTTAGATTTTAGGATTTAGGTCTAGGCAAAGGGTGACACAATAAAATCTATATGTGAATGTATTTAAAGTAGGAAAAAGAAGCTGCAAAGCCAAAGCAAAACAGTTTCTCTGATGTTTGATTACTGAAATTAATTGAAAGGGACACACAGACAGTCTGATTATTATTGTATGCTTAGAATAGTGCGTAAGGTGAAGCTACCTATGCTCTATTCTATGAAATTGTTTAGTATGAATATAGCTTTTAGTGTGTTCACACTGAAACTTCCAAGAAGAAAAAGTGCACTTTTAATACCCGGAAGATACGCCACTAAGAAGTGAAAATATGGAATGTTGGACACTTCTTGCACTCAACTGTCACAACTTTAATCACGTCACGAAGGGGAAGGGGCTATCTGTCTCCAAATACGATAGACAAAATAACTTTAATAACACACATTGTATAAGTGTATGGTGTGTCATTTGGGACACAGCTATACCCTAAGAAATAATTAACAAACTTGTGCTACTGTACATTCAGTTCAGTTGCTCCAGTTGATTTGTGGTTAAGCGCAATTCATAAACAACACACATATATGGTATACATGTAACATTCATCAATGCATCTTTTTCTGTTCTTTAATGCATTTGATTTTTTTTTGGTCTTTTTACAAGTATTTTTCTTTTTCACATATTCATTCAAATTTGCCTTTGCATTTATGCATTTTTACAGTCATTTAGTTAAATTTCATGTGAATAAGAATGAGATTTTATTATGTTAACACTTATAGATTGTAAGTTTGCACACAAAAAAAAAAAAAAAAAAAATCATTGCATCACTGAACGTTTTACACAAGTTACTGCATACAGATTAGGAAACCATTGCCTCATAAATGTGGGCAGTAATGTACTCATATACAATTTCACTGATTTCTGAATAAGACATTTTTGTAGTTTTTCTTTTTCTCTTTTGGTGCTGCGGAGGAAGTTTTGAGTTCCGAAAATAACAGTTACATGTTTTCATAGTACAATAAACTCTTATTTCAAAGAATGTCCTATGATATAACCCCTTTAAAGTGAAGGAATAGGAGGTTATGGGGTACAGGGGGTCCAAAGTTACAGTGTTGTTATTTTAGAGTGTTATGTGCTGAACTATGAGTAGTACAGAACAAATATTAATCTATGTGCAGACTTTGTTCCCTGTTTTCTGGAGCAGGCCCAAAAGCCCTTTCTAGCCTGCATATGTCTTTGTATTTGTGTGTGTGTGTGTATTTATGCTGATTTATTTCTCAAACCCTCTCTTCGGTCTAGATGATCACCTCCTCCTTCTTTTGTCACCCATGTGTGAATGCAGAAGCCTTTGACCGGTGCTGACAGAACACATTTTTCTTCCTGCTTAATATGCACTCTCATACTTCATAACAAAAACTTCACCCAGGGCGAGAAATATCGGAGGACGTTGTTCACAGTTCAGTGTCATGATAATGTCACGTGGTGTCACGCTTAAGGCGAATTATCTGACGTTTCTTCGGTGTTGTGACACCTCTGTGTGATGGGGACCGCATTGTGGCTAAATCATTCAAAACAAGTTGCTGAATCATTGTTTCCTTCATCGAACGTACCTGAGCCACAGAATGATTTACATTCACCGTTGTGGTTTAGATTGTGGTGTAAGTGAAGTATAAGCATTCTGACCAACGGGAGGCAGTGTGGTTGATAGATATAGTTATTTAGCCATGAACATTGGTCTGTTAACTTGTTGATACCTATAAATGTGTATATAATCAGTACTTATAACAGGTTTCAGGTTAATTTTGGCTTGTTCTAGTTCTCAGAATTAGGTCAGGCACATATACAAAAGTCTCTCATTGTCTCTGACTGGTTTTCATGAACAAAAGATATTTGTTATTTGCAATGAATTCTTTACAAGGTACATAGAGTTGGGTTAAGACCAGTAGTTATGGTACACGTTCTTCTCCTTGTGGGCAAAACACATTCACAAGCAGGTGTTTTACAGGAAGCCTCAGCCTTGGTGTTAAATTTCAGAGTGTTTATGCTTTTCTTACAGCATTTCATTTCTCATGCCTCCCACGGGCTGGAGGAGGCCTGAAATGTCCTCTTCAGTTGTTTTCGTATTTTATTCTCTAGCAAAATTTCCATAATAACATTATTTCAGGTCACGTTTTTATTCTTTTCTTTCTTTTTTATGTTATCACACTGCCACAAACATTTCACCGTATTTTGCTGATAGTACTATCTGAAGATACCTTTATCTAACTGAATTTGTTTTCCTTTAGAATATCAGTTTTGTAGTTCATTGACGTCGGTGTTGTTCTGTAAGCTTCATCCAGTCTGATCACAGAGGAATAGAGTACAAGACACACTGATGCAACATTTAATCATTCATAGTAAACATAGTGAGCAAACATGAATTCTCACAAGCTCTCTAGAGCAAATCGATTCGTGCAGTAATCTTTGATTTCTCAGAACGAAGGGAATATGCTGGAATAACTGAGAGGTGATAGAGGTTGTTTTGAGTGCTCCTAAACATCTGAAATGTAACTCAAGACATTTGCTTGAGCGATGTCTTGACTTTAATCCGAGGACCGTTTTAAGATGGACAAATACACGCGGACAGACGCAGACAGCCCTAAAGCTGCGACTTATTAATCTGGCTCGATTATAAGATGCTCTTTATCCCTTTCAATCCTGACCCCATTACACGAACACTGTTTACAGTAGCTGTATGGAATGTCAAAGAATGTCATATTTCATTTGTTTGCATTGCATTTAGCATTTGCATTTAACATCATTTTGTTCTAGATAATGTAAATGACAATTTAATCAATGAGTATATGTTCATCATTAAGGGATTATTGCATCAGCACTAAAGAAGTTCTGATATTTTGCCTTTATTTATTTATTTTACTTCATAACAGAGAAGGATTATAGCTCAGATTAATTTTATATTTCATTAGGAAGAGCTTGGCCACAGATGTCTTCAGATCTCCTCAGCTGTATTCTGGGTCATTGTGCCCACAAGCTGAAAATTAATACTGATAAAGTGACCCTGTATTTGCTCCCTGAACCATTCCTTTCCCAAACATAATTTTTTCCCCCATAGTAGGAATGTAAGCAGTGAGCATTGAGGTGGACTGCACAATTAAATGAAATAAAACCAAAATCACTATTGTTCTCTGACAACGTAAAATGTGAAGAAATTAATACAGCCATAAGTAGTATTATTTTAAATTAGTACTATTATTGTTATTATTATATATTGGAATTGTACAGGTTCATTATTTACAGTATTATTAATATCAAAATTAGTACAATACTCCACGGATATATATTCTAATATTCAGAAGTAGTAATATATATATAGGGACTTGTAACTAGGATGTTGTGTCAGCTTATAACATATTCTCCTATGAATTTCTAAGTGTGTCACTTTACTGCACTCAGCTTATGAATGATTTCAGCGCTATAGACTTAGCAGTGGGTCACAGAGTGATAAATCACTCAAATACACACACATGTACTTGTACAGACTCATGCGTAGACAGCGGAGCAGTTATGAGGATGATTCTTGCAACTTAATATGGTTTAGCCTTGTTAAAAGCAACCTCTCATAAATCAACTATCCGAGGCTGTTTTTGTTTTCTCTCTGTGATATTATAAGGAAGAAGCAAGAGGGAAAGCTTTAGAGACAGAAACTCCTGAGTCATCATTCTGATTGGAGAGGTTCATGTTTAGTCATTCTTATTATGGGTTAGAGAAACAGTATTTTAGATGAGTATCTTAAAGAAACAGTCTTGTTGGCTTGTTAAGTGTTGAAATACTTGTACTCAGCCTTGAGCAAAAAAAAAAAAAAACATGGGTACATTTCTCTAAGCTGTGTCACAATATTTTTCAATCATTGACCAATTTTAAGAACATTATGAGCACTTGTTGCAAAGTCTGGGAAGCTCACAGAACAATATTATGAAGTAGATAGAGATTTTCACACAGTCGCTTTCTCTCTTTCTCAGAGGGCACTTCAGCTGTGTGGGCTGGGGTAATGTGTGCGCTTTACAAACCATTGTAACAAATACATTATATGCTTACATAACCCTCAGTCTGACAGCACACTGTTTGACTATATATATGTTCATTGTGCTTGTATGTGGTGCTTACATGCATATAAATATGCGTGTGTTACTGTTCTCTTCAGCGAGGGTTATTAGTGATGACATAGTAGTGAGTCACCCTGCCCTCCCTAGTGTGAGTAACAGCAAGCGTCAGTTACAGGAATGCGGACATGCACACACAAACACACAAGGAGAGTAGAGAACCCACGCTTGTCCATACGTTCTCATTACTGAATCACTCAGCAGTATTTAACAGCAACAGTTCCAGCCACTTGTAATATAAACTTCCTGAGACATCAAAAAAAAAAAAAGACAAAGATGAGAGATTTTTAGCAAAAAAATCATGTATAGTTCCAGATGAAGTATAAATACACTGTTATTTGCTTGGATCAAAGGAATCGTGAGAAGAAGAAAAAAAAAAAAACCTATATAACTATTCTAAACAAATTATCAAAAAGATGTGTCATTCAGTCTAGCACAAGCTGTTATTAATATATATTTTGGAAGTGACTGGAGAGATTGTTATATGTATATTACATTTTAATATTGTTTCCTGAGATGACAAACTATTACTTCAGTCTTCAGCGTCACGTATGCTGTTTAATAAAAAATGTAATGTAATCTTGAAAAAAAATATTATATGATTGATTTCTTAAAAATGGTGTTTGTGTGTATTTGTGTGTATATATAGACATATATCTATATACATATATGTAAACCGCCCCCACTCATATATTTTTAGCACTTCAAATCTGTAAAAATGTCACCAAACTCTGTGTAATGTGTAATCTCCGTAGGCAGATTAGCTCAGTGTGCATGTCTAGTGAAGCAGTATCAAAATAACTCATAGTGATCGCTCACAGAACAAAGACTGGCATTGTGCTACTGTGAAGAGAAGGCATTTCACATACTTCCTGTTACTGACGGCCTTGGCATGACCAATATTTACAGAAATGTTATGGGTTAGACAGCACACAATTGAACTTGTCATAACACAACTCATCCAAGAAAAAGATGGGAGGAGAGGTGAGAGGATGATGTCAGCTGGCAGAGAGAGAAGGGGAGAGGAGGTAAACAGCTGTTATGCTTGGACAGTCAGTCTCCTCTCGTTTGTGTGTGTGTGTGTGTGTGCCTGTTTTCTTTAATGTTCCTTTGTAGAGCAAAAGATCAGAGTTTAATGGGTCAGAACTTCATGGTTTATGACGATGCATTTCTGTACTACTATTAATCTGTCAATTGAATCTTCAACTCTTTGAAGTTGATCTGCTTTTTGAAACATTGCCTTGTTATATTACAAATTTGAATTATTGTGGGGATGTAAGTTCGAAACCTTATCCTGGTGTGTGTCTGTGTCTGGGAGGAAGGAAGAGCAGGGCTGACCCTTTGCTCTGTGGATAAAAGGTTGGAGAGTCTGTTTGGACTTTCAGAGAGACTAACCTAGCCTGACAATGTAAAAGAAATGACAGAAAGATCAGTGGAGGGAGAAAGAATTAACGCTGACAATTCAAATGCTCTGTTTGGTCCAGCTAACATGTTGTCAAATAGTATATTCCTGTTCAGTCCTAAGGTCAATCCTTAGGTAAGCCTATGCTTATTGCATCATACTGAGATTTAATTCTGGAATATAATGTAATTACAAGGTGAAAGGTTAACGGTTTTTATTTGCTAATAATATCAACTTCCGTGCGCTTCCTATGTGTTTAGATAAGTTAAAGTCTTTAAGGGACTGTGTGAGTAAGTTCTTGAGAGAGCAATAACATGTTTTCTTTCTCTTCTTCGTCTTTTTTTCTGGAGAGGGGGAGGTTTTGAGTCTTTATATTTTTTTCTTCCTTCTTTCCTCCTCCTTTTCTAAAAAGCCAGTTGTCAGTGCATCATATAAAAGAAGATATACAAGCGATTCACATGCTAATGCTGGGACTGGTTTAAAAGAGGACGCAGAGGAGAAGAGGGGAAAAGTGCTATTGATGGAGAAATGGGGGGAGGAGGGAGGGAGCTGTGCAGAGCAAGAGAGGGCAGAGCAATGGGAGGAGGAGTATGAGTTTGCTGCTGTAGAGACAGAGAGGTATTTGTGTGTGTGAGCATTTGACGCAGGCCTCTATGTATCAGCACTACAGAATAATACCATAAAAAGAAGCCTTACCTCATCTGCCTGGTACAGCCAGCACATAAATAAAGAGAGAGAACAATACCGTCAGTTCTGGCCTGCCCCTCAGCTGTGCCACTGTACCCACACTGCAAGCAGATTAATACTCTACTTAATTTCATACAGGGAGGGAAGAAAGCGAGAGAGACAGGAAAAAAAGCTTGGTTATGTTGCGGTTTGCAACCTGTTGTTACTTGCATAATGGTCACATAGTTAAAACACAGATATTTGTTGTGCTTTGGTATTGGTCAGAAAGAGTAACCTCTGCAACCTTTGCATTTTAAATGTACCATTTTAGTTGCTCGAAAGCACATTCCATAAATAAATAATACTAGCATTTATTTGTAATTCCTCTTTCTGAGATGTTATGCACACACTTTAGTCTGACTGAAATTGTACCGATCTGTTTTGTATGAAGTCATTTTGACAGACCTAGAAATGATTGTAGCTCAGGTTTATCCAGCTTTGGACTGCATTAGAATTGATGTGGTTTAATCATTCAGATACTAAAATTAAACGCTGTTTCATGTATGTACAATAACACTGTCTATTTGATTTCTGCTTACTTTGGTTTGTTGTTACTTCCCTGTAATATCAGTAATTTGCACTCCTCTCTGTCTTTAAAACCAGCAGTAGTTTATTTTGTCTCCACGGATACTTCAAATATTTATAAAATTATAGATATTTCAGTTAAGATAGATATTTAAGATATTTCATCAGGTATTTTTATGAGTTTCAATTCACCATTCTGAATACAAACACTTAAAAGTGTGGCCTTAAAGGTAGCACTGTTGGGTAATTTACCTCAAATACTATTTTGACTGAACCTCCCCTTTAGAGTGACATTTGAACATACCCTTAGAGATTCTGAGGAGCTTCTACATACACCACTGGCCATAATTTATTTGATAATGGATTTGAAAGTACAATTGCTAGTATCTGTCACAACTATAAACCTAAAGTTTCTCGGGGACAGTGTTGTGCAAGTTACTTCCAAACTGTAATACATTATGGCCCAGTTTCACAGACAGGGCTTAGCCTAAGCCAGGACTAGGCATTAGTTAAATTGAGATATTTAAGCAACTTTTACAAAAATGTCTTATAAGAAAATATTACAGGTGTGCATCTTAACACAGAACAATCACACTGACATGTTTTAAGATATGTCAGAGCAAGTTATTCTCCTCTGAGACAGCTCAAACATGCAATTTAGTCTGGGACTAGCTTAAGCCTTGTCTGTGAAACTGGGGGTATATATTACTTGTTACTGTTATTTAAAAGTAATTCCTTACATTACAATATTACTGATTCAAAATTGTAATACATTACATGACCTCTGTATTACTTCTGAGTTACTTTAACCAAAATAACTACAGAGAGCATGCCGTTAGCGCAGCTGAAGAGTTCTGCATTCAAATACACGCAATAGGCTTAACCTTGTCACAGCATCAGCAAACGTGGCCTAATTACCAGGAATATGTCAGATGAAAATAGTAGGAAGATATTTAAATTATTTTCTGTTTTCTGAGTCCATGTCACAAAGATAAATTTCCTGACTCGCCATCTCCTCTGATGCACCTTAAATGTTATGGATTAAAATTATAATAAAAAGTTTTTGTTTTTCGATTTTTTTGTTTTTGTTTTTTGTTAAGTGATAATTGAAGTTGTGATGATTTGAAAAGGTTAAATTGATCAAACATAGTTTATGATCAGCACTGTCTGCCGCTGGCCACTTTGTTTTTGTTTGTTTTTTTAAACTAAAACTTTTAATTTAATGAACAAAAATGCTCCAAGAATTTTTAATTAACTTAATAATAATAATAAAAAAAAATAAACTAAATAGACTAAACAAACTAAACAGTATAAGCTGTTTTAGTTGAAGAAAAAAAAGACCGGGCCACTTGCCAGTCCAAGCCGGACAGAGCTGGAACACAGAGGACGAAATCATGCCTCTCTTTCCACTGTTGGGCCAGTAGCCTCGCGACACTCCTGTAAAACCTGCCCTAAATGTGCCTTCACTTGAGCACGTCACACATACTGTACAAGGTTACCCCAGCGAGAGCGAGATCAATTAAATAAATCGCTCTACACACACACATATATATATATATATATATATATATATACTAGAAGCTATTCATTTACAAACCTGTACACCACACATGGATAATAACTGACCACCAACAGAAAATAGAGCTGACTTTTTTTGGCATTTTTTATACCTTAATATCTTGTGGCTGTTTTTTGAACAATAAAAATTTGGCTTAAAGTGTGTTGTAACTCAAACATTACTGAACATGTACCGAGTAAAATATCACTAAAACTTGATTAGTAATGCCTTACACTACTGCATTACAACAAAAAGTAATTTATTACTGTAATATATTACTTTTGTAATGTTTTACTCCCAACACTGCTCAGGGAGGTAAACAAACAAAAGAAATGCATTGTTGTTTCTCCTGAAATTTAAAGTTTCCCTTTAAACACGTTAAAAACCAACCAAAAAAGAGAGAAAAAAAATCCCCAAAAAAAATCCATTAAGGATTCTGTTACTATTAACATCTTTGATGTTAAACTTGTGCACAGTAATAATAATTAATCAAAATCATACCATATGCCATATGAGAGCATCCAGCATGTAAACCACAGAAAGCAGCTTAATATTGTACCACTTGGTGACTGGTACAGGTTTATGCTCTGATGATTTTCTTCATATCATTGAGTTTCTGAAGTGAAACATGACAAGAAGCCCAAATGAGACCTACAGCCTAATTTTTCTTTTCTTTTTCTTTTCTTTTTTTGGTACAACACAAATTTTCCAACCGTACCATTTAGTTTCATTGTTTAAAATAAAAACATTTGGAATGACTTTAGGATGTAGTAAATGATTACAGAATTTTCATGTTTTGGGGAACTATCCCATTAAAACAACAAATAATGGCAATGGGAAACTGATTAATTATTATCAACATTTAGTGTTTTGTCAGTGAAGCTCACCTAAAACAAGACAAGTGAGAATGAGGTCTGTAGCAGCGTACTGATGTTAGAGTATAAACATGTAGATATTTTGGTGGCAATGTCACGTGAACCAAGAATGATGAAAAGTGACTCTATTATTCTGTTCAGCTCTCTCTCTAATTTTCTCTTTTTCTTTCTCTCTGTCTCTCTATTTCTGCTTTCTCTGCCCTCATTCACCCTAAAATTCATTCTTCATTCTCTTTCATTTACTTGAGTATTCAATTACATTTCTGCAGCTTCTCTCTGAAAAACATTCTTTCCTCTTTTGCGCACACACACACACACACTTATTCTCTGTCTTTCTTCAGGTGATGGGTCCAGTGTGTGGCCTGAGCCTTTCAAAGTAATTAACCCTCTCACATTCCTATTTCCTATTTCCTTCTCTCTCTCTCTCTCTCTCTCTCTCTCTCTCTCTCTCTCTCTCTCTTTGATCCTGTGAGCGGCTGCTGCAGGCTTCATTAAGTTGAGGTTCCTTTGTGTGGGACGCTGAGAGCTGCTTCACATCCTTCCTGTTTGCTCTGGTCATCATGTATCACAGAGTTGACATCCCAGAGAGAGAGAGAGAGAGAGAGAGAGAGAGCAAAGCCACCCAACAGTATAGGACACACACACAAACACACACACACATGCTCACACACCACTATGGCAGCTGCAACAAAACTTTCAATGAATATATTTTTGTACTTTGGTGTATACTTTAATGCAGGCATTAGGGCAAAAAGTTAAATAAAAATGACAAGTCTATATATATATATATATATATATATATATATATACATAATGTATGAAAATCCATAATTTCATGCTTTGTTCAATCACACTATTATAAGAATCTCTACAGACAATCCCTCTAATTATGTAGGGATGTTTGTATGTAGTCGTTTTGTAGTTCTGAATGGGTGAGTTTTTGTCAAGAGGTTGCCTTCAGTAGTTGGGACACACAGGCTTTTGTGTTGCCGTGTGTCTGTTGCTAGGTGCCAGGGGGCAGGATGTTTCTCCCCTTTCCCTAATGAGCGTGGAGTGCTTCTCACTGGACACAGGCCAGCTTCTGCTGCACACCTGGGGAAACCCGGACACGCCGCTCACCGCTAGGCTGAGCTCAGCTAATACTTTACCTCTGTATTAAGTCTTAACACTCAACACCTCTCACTGGAGCCTGAATTAAGATATCACACAGGCCACCTCTAATGGACATGCAAGGTGTTGAGGACCAAATGAATCCCAGCGTTCACTTACACTTCCTATTTATTGTATTTTACAATAGATTTCCCTACCAGTAAAGAGTTTGGGGTCACAACAGAAAGTTCTATTTATCATAGAATACTGGAAAACGTGAAACAGTTTGTGAAGTGTTTCATTTCTGATAATAAGTCATGATTCTTGAGCTCATATCAGAATATTAGAATGATTTCTGTGGCTACTGAAATTTCAGCTTCGCCATCAAAGGAATAATTTTACAATGCATTTTAAAATATTTTTATGTATTATTTCTAAGATATATTTGTGCATAACAGATTTGAAAAAATTGAAAGGCGCTTTTTCATGCAGGACAGTGAGGTTTTTAGTGACATTTTTATACTTTTGAAACTGACCAACCTGGGAAACCAGTTGACCAAGCAGCTAAACTCGATTAAACCCTCTTAGGGTGGTTTAGTTGCTGTACAATGCTTCATGCTCACACATGTATTACATTAGAGAATATCATATTTGCAATTCAATTATGAGTTACTGTTTTCCCATAGTTACACCAAATGAATTGTTTCTTTCTTTTTCATCCTAGATTACCATTCGCCATTGGGAATTTATCCAATTCTACATTATAGCGTTATGTGTTTTTGTATTCTGTCTCTTGTACCCCTGCACCTGTGTGTGTGTGTTCAGATGTACCATAATGAGCTTTGATGTTCCAGCTCCACCGTCTGCTGAGAGTTTTTTTCCCCTCCATCTAAATATGAGCTAGTAAATTATCTACTATTCTCATTGGAACATCTCCCATTAAATCAGCACACATTGTAATCTTTGTGTGTGTGTGTGTGTGTGTGTGTTTTCTCACACTCCTTCGCTGTCATATAGAGAGGATACCCCACTAATCATACACCCCCGATCTCACAACCTCCCCAAAAAACACACAGACGCGCACGCTCTTCCAGTAACACAAGGTGTGGGTCGACACCTCACAATTACTCGCTCTGTGTTTGCCGAGAGGAGGTTTGTGCTTCGCACTAACCCTTGTACAGGAGCCTGAGCTCAAATTACAGCCTTGGCCTCTGCGCTGGGAACTTTATTTACTCTGCCACCTTTTCTTTTCTTTCTCCGTCAGTGACAGTCGACAACAAAACCTAATTAGAGCTTTCAGCCCAACGCCCATTAACAGCAACCCGATCCCTCCGCAGCGCAGAAAAGACGAGGAAAATAATTATGACATTCCTGGTATTAAATCAATGGTTATGTCTTTATCTCCACCGTGGAAATATGATTTGCTGCGGTACAAATTGTGGGACCTGCTCTCTGTTTGCTCGCACTTAATTACAGCCGTGGTATTTACAGGAAGTCATTTTGTTCAAAGGCTTTTTGCCAATAGAAGCAGCATGTCTTTAGCTCCTGTAAGAGACCGCCACCGGCCAACACGCTGTGTACCATGTACCAGTGAGGAAAAGATGCATGTGCGTAAAGCGCGCTCGTCATTAGGGTCACATTGAGGCGGAAAGAGGTGTGAGCAAAAACAAGTAAAAAGCCTAGATCGAATGAACTGGAGAAAATGTGCACACACATTATGGCCATATGCGAGTGCACTTGCTCACACGTTGTGACTGTGAGTTTCAAGGAACACAAGCTTCTCTCGGTTGATTTAATGACTCAAGTATGAATCAACCATCACAGGAAAATATGCAAAGTTCTACTAAATATCAAAGTGCATTATCCCATTACATGCTTTCATGCATAATCAATTTGTTATTTTCCAGATGCTGATGAGTGCGGACGGACAGGCCAGAACCCCGGAGCAAACTCGAGTTGGGTGTTTGGCTCCGGGACACAATTGTGATTCCCTGTTCCTGGGTCACCCCTGCTGGGAACTAAACCTGCAATCTTTGCGTTACCCATCCTCTTCTCCACCGATAAGAATTACAGTACTTTATTCATTTGTAATTTGCAAAATGTTACCCACATTTATATCAAACAACCTGGCAGGCACTGTGGCCCACTTACATTGTAAACTGGTAAATCTGGATCCGTTTATATAGCTGTTTTCACACAGGTTACGAGTTGTGTATCAGACATTGTTATTCATTATGGTTAAGCTCTTCCTTTCCACTTATGCTGATCCAATTTAAACCTGTCTCGACTGCACGCTGGATAAGGCAGAGAGCCTCTGTCTTCTTCACTGCAGGTAAAGGACATGTCAAGGAACTATGATTACATTTGAGAGTGTGTGTGTTATTAAAGTTTGATTCTGTGAGTGTGTGCAGAGGCAAGTGTTAGTCAGGCAAGCGCTAGAGTGTCTGAGAACATGTTGGGGGCAAAGGTGAGATGGGCTAATCTGCTAATCCAATTGAGTGGCTGTGTACAATTCACATGATCCTGTATTCCCTGAGACTCAAACATGCATACGTTTTAAAATATGAACAGGCCAAGTTGCGCATCAAATGCTGGTCGAAGCCAAAGCCCGCAACCGAGCATCTGAACTTTGACACAGTCTCTCTATCGCTCTTCCTCTGTCATGTGTATGTCTAGCCCTTGTGACATGCCATCGTTTGATGTCTCTGTGAGCGGATTATCAAAGGTGACTCCTGCAACCCGGGAGAATTCCGTCCCATAATTGGCAGAATTTATTAACCAATTAAGAGCATCACCGGAGTTATTTCTGCTGCTATTATTGGCCCCTGTGATCCGATCAGCTCAGAACATCGCAGACTCAATCTGTCTACATCCTGCATAATAACAAGACATCTCGCCGCTCAGTGACAGCTCAACTTAGCTCAGTTGTGCTCAGCCTCAGCAGATTATGTTAGATATAATTCTGTAGGTTTATGAAGCTGTTCAAATCATCGTTCATATCTGTGCAGCACATCTGGGGGAACAACAAGAGGCTGTTCACAATCACATCCCCTATCCCATTCCCAAGCTGCACCTCACCCCCAGGCTCAGTGTGTATACATGTGTGTATGGTTATGTGTGTGTGTCTGGATAATTACAGGAGGAGAGGGTTTCTCTTCCATGACGTAATGCGCTTCATTAGGATTGCAGAATTTAGTCATATTCATGAATATTTCCTCTTTTCGTGTAATTTTATATTTTTTCTGCGTGACATTTTTTGAAAACACTTCAAATGAAGACACTAATGATTTATTTAATTATTTCTATTTATTATAATACATTATCTAATTTAATACATATTATAATTATTATTCAATATATATGTAAAATGGTATTTATATTCATTTAGAAAATGATTACGTTTATGCATAAATTAAACGGTGTGTGTCTATTGTTGAAATATTAGTGCATGCTAACAAAATGTGAAATGAATAAATTGTAGTTTTTTTTTTCTTTTTTTTTTTTTTTAATTCATTTATTTAGTTGTTGGATTTTTGTCTTTTTATTAGGATAGGGCAGTATTTTGTATTTTATTTTATTTATTTATTTATTAAAGTGGGAGAGAAAGAGGGTGAACGGGATCAGGAAAGGTCTTGTGAGCTGGGAGTCAAACTCAAGTACACCTAGGACAGTATTATATGTTGGCTTACTGCACTTTATTTATTTTTACATTTTTTTAGTATTTCATTTATTTTTACATTGTTTTAAAGCATTGCTGTTTGACAAATGAGATGTATGTTGTCACAAAGTTGTCAAGCAAGTTCGAACACCACTAAATATAGTTGAAGTGGAAATATCAAAGCATTTTGGGTGCCGTTTAGTGTTGTCTTGTTTTACAGGGACCACCTAAAGCGGATTTCAGGATGTTAATTTCAGGTCTAACCAGGAATTTAGTCAAACACTTTACAGGTAATAGCAGGAAGTGACAGCATCCAGAGATTGAACCAATTGCTTTTGCAACACCCCACCTTGCGTTTTTGGATGGCTCTGAAGTTGACGGACACCTCTGTGTGAGTATGGACAATGAAGCAGCGCCAAAGACAAATATACATCAGAGAGAGACAGATAGGTATCAAGAGAGAAAGAGAGCAGGAGAAGGGTGAGAATCTGCAGAGGCAATATTTGACTTGGCCAGATGGCCGCTGCATGCAGACCAATCACATCTGTAGCTATTTAGTTTGCCTGCGAGCCACCATGTTGATGAGTGTGTGTGTGTGTACAAGTGGGAAGGGTTTTTCTCCTGTTAGGTCATCAATGTGTGATTGGCACGACATGTCTAACCTCAACCAAGACAAGTACAGTATATGACATCAGTGGTGAACAAGGGGGTATTGTATTTGAATGAACGTTTGCATTTTACAGTAGTCGTAAAATTTGATCATATTAGTGTTTTTTAAATATCAAAACATGATGGATGACGTTCAAGCTGGCATGCAAGCCAAATATATGAATCGGAAGTCCTAAAGTCTGTCTTTCTCTCTCTCTCTTGCTGTCTCATGGTGTGGTCTGTTGCATCACAACCCATCCCCACTACGTTCAGAAGCTCTGCTTTCTCAGCTGTTTAATATAAATTCTCAGTGAATATCTTTGTCCAGATGGTTTATTTTTACAAACAATACACACAGCCCACATTCCAGTACAGCACCCCTCCACTGTCAGACTACTCAAGCACACAGCCCGAGAAAAAGAGACATGAGGGTACATTGGAGGACGGATGCAGGATGAACAACAGATGGTTAGCTTACACAATAAAAAAGATATATGCACTTGTACAGGTACAGATACATGACACACACATTCATATTCAGAGAGGGTATGTGGGCAGATACATTAAGGGAGAGAGCGTGTGTGTGTGTGTGATGGCGGGATGTTTCAAGATGACAAAGTGCTATTTGTCATCGCTCAGCAAGTCTTTACATGAAACCATATGACAGTTGTCTAGTTTTATTAATGCCACTAACATCACCCTTAAAAATCTCTTCTGTTGTTACAAACGATTGGCAAAAACCTCTCGCAGACAGAGACACACACATACACACATCCTTGGTTTTCTGCCGGCCTCTATAGACACATTCAGTCCTCTCAAGACAAAAGAAGCCCCTCCAGAGAGAGAAAAGAGGCAGGGGTATTTGGCCGGGATTACAGCCCAGTAAGAGAGCTCAGCCTGGGCTTGCAAACGCCCCTCAGCCCTCCCCTCGCCTGGAGCTCACTGAAGCGAGGGAGAAGTAAAAGAGAGAGAGACTAGAAGGACGAGGCAAAATCATCAGATGTAGGAGAAATATACAGACATGGATTAAACTCAGATTACAGAGTAGACATTTTCTTTCAGATTTCTTACCACTTAACTGATGGACTGGGTCCTTGCAAAATTCCATGAAGTAACTGCAACAATGATGAAAAACAAGTTCCATGTTTTTACGAAGTATTATGTATAAATATGAATTATTCTTTTTTTTTTTTTTTTTTTTTTTGAACATGTCTTTGTTGGTTATCTTTCTGTGGGTTGTGTTGCATAATGAGCAAGGGCCAGACAACAGAACATCCAAAGAAAGAAATCATAATCACCAGCTTTATCTTATTAAAGGCATAGTAAGTCATTAGCCCGATCTAACAGCAATTCATACATATTGCCGTGTTGGCTGTCTCCTAGGTCTAGAAGAGCAGGGCGTCTAACCCCAGTGTTGTTAAAATAAATCCAAGTTGCTTTGTTTTAAAAATGTCTTCTAAATGTACTTCTGTTTTTAACTGTACTATTCTGAACTCTTCTGTCCCCCACCCCCTGCTCTTTTCCTCATTTAACTGTAGTGGAAGTCTCTCTCTGACAGGTGCATAAAGGCAGGAATCAGCAGTGCTAATGAAGCGTATGAAAAAACTGAATGAAAAAGTTCCACAGTTCCATTTAGAACATAGCTGCCATTCCAGAGGTGAGGTCATCAACCTGAGACCACCGTCATTGAAGTTACAGGGATTTCCGTTCCCAGGGGAACCGAAGACAGTGGCAGAAAAAGCTATTGAGCTCACAAAGTATCCAATAACATCAGAGATATTTGTCATGAGAAAGACAAGGGCATGAGACTGGAGAATATGAGTTCTCAGCATCTGCGGCCTGCTGAGCGAGACTGCAGATGTTTATGAGTTTCTGATAAAGGTGCAGATGATTTTTGACTTAGTGGCGGCAGTCAATCCTGGATGCTGCTGTCAAATGTTCCTCTGTCAATCTTTCTCTGAGGTAAAGGAGTTGGTAACACTTAAGTACACTCTTAGAAGTAAAGGTTCTGTACTGGCATTGTTCTGTGAAGAACCTGTAACATTTGTGGAAGTTTCTCATTCTCATTCAGGTTCTTTAAATTGAAAGATGGTTATTTTTGTCAAAGAAAAGTTATTTTAAGAATTGTTCACTGAAAGGTTTATTTGGGATCCAAAAAAAATAAAATTAATTTAGAAACTTTAATTTTTTTTTAGAGTGTGACATTCAATTTATAAACAGCAATTCATGCA
>JAUCMU010000074.1:981706-998252 GCA_032275025.1 Enteromius treurensis
TATCACCACTGTCATTCAATTATTAATTCATAATGTACTGTTCTCATTTTTATTTACTTGCATTTGATCAACTCTATGTCTTACATTGCTTGATATTTGTAAGTCATCATATATAAAGTTCAAATGTATGTCTTTCAATGCAATGACAAATAAATGCTCAGCAATAAACAGAATTCAGTGGAATCCTTCCTGAATTGGATTCCACTTCCTGTAATTCCAATTCAATTCCAATTCCATTTCCTGTCAGCTGCATGCAGTTCCAATTCCATTCCATTCCAGGAAGTGAATTGGAATTTGTTCATTCATTCATTCTCAATTCAATTCATGAATGGCCCCAACCCTGGTTCAGATTTGGAGTCAAAAAGATTTCTAAGATGTTTTAGAAATGAATCTCTCATGCTCACCAAAGCTGCATATATTTGATCAAAAATACAGTAAAAACAGTGATGTTGTGATATATTATTGCAATATAAAAAACTGCTTTCTATTTAAATATTTAAAATGTAACTTATTCCTTGTGATGAAGTCATTCTAATATGCTGATTTGCTGCCCACCAAAAACTTTTTACCAGTATTTGCTGCTAGATTTGCTCAAATGCAAGATACAAATTCACAATTCTGAGAAGAAAAGTCAGAATCGTAAGATAAGACGTCACAGTTATTTTTGTTGCTTGGAAGAAATTCTGAAAAAAAAAAAAAAAATCTAAATAATTTTTTTTACTGTCACCTTTGATCAATTTGAATGCAGCCTTACTAAATAAAAATGTACTTTAAATATTTTTTTAAAAATTGTACTTATAATGACTTCAGTCGGCCGGTTTGGTCGATAAGCAGTTGATGAAGTCTTGTATCCCACTGTAGGTGGCCACGGTGTCCGAGCGCTCCAGAATCATGGAGCTGGAAAAGGAGGTGTCCGATTTGCATCTTCAGCTGAGAACTCTCCGGGCTGAGACCGCAGGATCAGCCTCACCTCCATTACAAGACAAAAAGGTCCATTCACCCCCCTCGAATCCATCTAAACAAGATGCGTTACGACACGTTTTTGTACATTAGAAAACATTTGCATCGTTACAATTGCTCACTGGATTCTCTGCATTCTTACAGATCAAGGAGCTGAACTCTGAGTTAGAAAGCAGACAGAAAGAAGTGCTCCTATTCCAGCAGAAACTCGCCTCCTCTGAACAAGAGAAAACATCCCTCCAGCAGCAGCTGCAAGATCTGGTATTCTACACTAATACTGCTTATTTACTAACTTGAAAACCTGTTTTTTATTTTACATAATGGTGATTATTCTTGCGTGTCCCACCAGCTCATATGGTGATCTAATAACTGCTTTTTATTGTATTATTTAGATTTGCCTGGGGATACATACATTTCTCTAAAATGAAGTGTTATATCATTACAAAATCTTGCCTTGAGAGGCAGTGATTTTTACAATGGTAAAATAATAGATATGGTTAGGCTTTATGTAAAGAGGCAATAGCAATATACCAAGTACTTGAATTATATAACATTAATGTAGCTCTTCATTTTACGGTTAAATCTATTAGTTTCTTATTCGCATGCATATTACTAGAATATTAGTCATTTATTAGTGCTAATTAATCACATATTAATGCCTTATTCTATATGACTTTATTCTACATCCCTAATCATACCCAATACCTAAACGTAACAAATACCTTACTAACTATTAACCAGCAGCAAATTAATATACGAGGGAAAATTCATACTTATTAGTGAATAAGTGTTCTAGTTTCTAATTTTCTAAATTTCTATGTAAACAAATGAGTGACATTTAAAAAATGTGTTTATTTATTTATTTTTTTCATTTTTGGTTTTGTTTGATTTCAGAAGCAGAAAGTGGACGCAGCAGCGGAGGACAATAATAAAGCAACACTAGCAACGCAAGGTACGCAAAACATGACACTTAAATTCCTTATATTTGCATCCCTGGCAACCTGCGCCAATGCGAGCAGCTTTCCAATGTCGTTTTTGCATGTTGATGAGATAAACCAGCCATTGCAAGCGCATTCGTAATTCACAAAGGCACAATTTAACTTGCTCAGTAGTCTAATTTGTGTGAAAGTTAGGGGAAAATGATCATTTTAGCACAAATACTGCTACATGAGCTCCTCTATGACTACTTTGGTTCGCCGGCAGAAATGGAAAGGAACATTGAAATACAGAGAGAGAAGCTGGATCAGGTGTCCAGGGAGAAGGAGGACCTGCAGAGGGATGTGGCCGTCCGGCAGCAGCAGGAACAGACGGGAGAGCATCAGATGAAGGAGCTGAAAGAGAAGTTGGGCCGAGCAGAAGGAGGGCTGAGCAAAATCACAGCGAGAAGTTCTGAGCTGGAACAGCAGGTGGTGGAACTGGAAGTCTTCAAAAACCAAACCCAGGTGACCAAATTACATTTTTAAAACAATGCCCATTTCTGCTGTCTTACTCACAACCATTCAAAAGCTTGGAGCGGGTAAGATTAAGACTTTAATATTATTTGTAGCATGTTAGAATGATTTCTGAAGGATCATGTGACACGGAAGACTGGAATAATGATGCTCAAAATTCAGCTTTACACTACAGGAATAAATTACATTTTAAAATGTTTTCAAATGAAAGTAAGCAGTTTTTTTTATTTGAATAACATTTCAAAATATTCTGCTTTTACTGGGTTTTTGATCAAATAAATGCAGCTTTGGTGACCAGAAGAGAGTTCTTTGAAATGATCTTACCAACCCAAGCTCTAATATCTTTTTTTTATATCCATGATGGTCAAATGGCACATGAGTGACCAGAGGTTTTCTCTCACTCTTACAGTCTGATGAAAAGCTGGAGCAGATGACGAAGAGGAATAAGGCGTTGCAGAAGGAGGTAAATATCCTTTATTCTTCATATCATGAAGATAAACAGTGACTCCTGGCTACTGTCGGCTCATATCTGCTGTCTGAAAGGTACTTCGAAGGGTGTGACTAATTGAGTTTATTTGAATTAGTGTCTACCAGTTCAAAAGTCCCCTCCGTGTTGCTAGGATGTCATGAGTTGTTGCTAGGGTGCCCTGGTTGGTTGCTAGGTGGATCTCCTTCACAGACCGCATGATTTGAGGTATTCGTGTATGGTAAAGTTTAATACGGTGTGTTCAAATCACTTAACCTTAGATAGCATCCATTACTATGCTCACCTTAGCAGATATCAATAATTATCATACAAATGCATGGGAGCTTGCCAGTAGCAACATTAAAACATATTTAGCATTTGTAGCATGTTTGCTTCAGAGGCGAGCAGAGATTTTTCACTGTGTAACTGCACTTTTACTGACATAATGGTTCAGACGCATTGTTAATTCATGCATGAGTCCTCTACATCTGACCGCCTGCAGGCTGCATGTAAAGCATGTTCTTGTGTGCGCTCATACGTGGCCTTACATAATCACCCCAACGGCCTGCACTTATCAGAGGAGACTTGCCTCCTGGGGTTGTGCTCTTCACATACGGTAAGACTGTGTGAAAGAGTAACAGGTCTTCTTATGTCAATCAAAGTGTCTTGCTTGATTCAGCATTTGTGTTATTGTGACTGCCCTGCAGTGGCTTAGATGGTGTTGTTGATTCAGTTGGGGATTTAACGGAAAATAATCAACATTGAATCATCAGTAAGGATGAGCTGGAAAGCCCATATGATACATAGAGCATGAATTGAGATTTGGTGAATGCTCAAGCTTCTTTTTGCCCTATATTCCAACTCTTTTGTAGCCATACAGTAACTTTTGTTTGTCATGATGATTTGCTTATATTTTGCTCTATTTCTCACACCAAAATATCAAATTACTTCAAATATTAGCACACAAGTCAAATGGACTACTTATGTGTAACTATGTGGTGTTGTTAAATAAAATTAAGGAGCATCTTTTTTGTTTTGAAAGAAAAAGTTTATTATTTAGAAAAAGCAAATTATTGAAAATGTTGGAGTTAACTGTCCCTTTAAATGTATTTTTGGCTCCTGTATTGAAAAAGACAACCTTATTATGACCTCATTTTGGACTTTTGTCCCCTTAAGGTTTAAAGAAGCTAATTTAGCTCAGCCTGAATTTCATTCTTTTTGTGTGTCATTCAAAGATTGATGTCTCTTGCACTTCCTGTGCTACAGCTTTAAAAATAAATGCACAACTGTGCAAAGGTTTGAGACATGCAAAAAGAATTTTAAAATAATTTATAAAGAATTTTATTCTTGCATATGTTCACCAAGTCTGCGTTTCTGTGATCCAAAATAAAGTAAAAGCATTCATTCTGTGAATGTGAACTTGAAATTGAATTGAATGTTCTGGATCATTACTCCAGGCTTTAGTGTCACATGATCCTTCAAAATCATTTTAATCAGTTTATTTTCATTCATAAAATAAACAGGAAATAGAGGCTTTGCTCATGCAAGGGTTTTCATTTCTCAGATGTATCATCATTTAGAAACGGCTAATACAGGATGAATGAGCATTGAGGATGAGAACAGGCAGATGAAGGAGAACAGCAGAAGGAGGGATGTCGAGAGGGGCAGGGCTTGTCGTCCTTACATAATGAAGCTGCCCTGTGTGATGCTTTTCAGAGCGTGTGTTTGCGCAAACGTGAGCGTGTGCTGGAACGCCAGCCGAGCGAGAGCTCGTGCCTCTCTCTCTCGCTGCAGGGGGCCGTAGGGGGATGTATTATTGATAGGGCACATTTGTTTGGAAAAAGCAGGAAAGACACAGCAGCATGGATGTGACAGCGCTCCAACAGAACTTCACGGGCAGTGTTTATAGCTCTCTGTGCCAGGTAAAGATCGCTCTTCTGTAGTGCACTTTGTAAGGATGCATGATACTATATATCAGTGACCATGTTGGTATTTAGGAACGTTAGCATTTTTTTTATTATCAGAACTGGGTTGGGATGATATTGAAACTGGATAAGATATGGGCATATTTAATCCTGTTTAAATAAATGTTCCTATTTCGTTTTGTTGCCTGATTGCATTTAAAATTCTAGATTAATGTGGATTAATGTGAGCGCTGTTTGTTGTTGTTGTTGTTTTCTAGCAGTGTATTGATTTTTGACCATTGTCACAAATAAACTTAATTATTAAGTTAAAATAATAAGTTCCTAGAACTTATTTTTAGGAGCAAATTTATAATTTTATGAACATAAACACCTCAGATACTTGATTTCAGGCAACACATTTAAAAAAAAAAAAATCCCCATCTGAATAAATACAATTTATTAACAATTTATACATTTTTAATGTTGACTTATTTTTTTCATGTTTACTTATAATGTTTATTTATTTAATTTTTGTGTAATATTTTACATTCTTAAATATATTTATTTTATATTTATTTCTGGTTTAAGTAACAAAATATTTTTTCTAATTTTAGTTTTAGATTTAATTAAAAATAGCACTGCGTTTGATATTTTGCTGATATACAATGCTTTTTTTTATATCCATAAATAATAATAACCTTTTGATAATAACATATGATTCTATAATCAGTTGTATAACCATAAATCAGATATTTGGATTTATATTTAAATCAGTGCTTTGAATTAAGTTCTCCACCTGGCAATAATGTGTAAGGCTTATAAAATATAAGTAATATCTTATATAAAAATATCAGATATTTCAGATAAAAAGGATTTATTACAAGGGAGTTTTCCTCCCATTTTGAATGCTGGTAATTATTATTAAAATATTTTTTTCAGCTACACCTGTATGCATATTAACAATTTTTATTCATAGAAAGGAAAGAAAATACTTTGTGTCACTGCATCTTGTGCGTGCTTATTCATGTGAGTAATAGAGATGTTGTGGAGATTGAGTAGAAGAATGCTTTGATGTGTCTGAGTCTGAATGAAATGTTGTTTGATGACATTTCATTGACTGATGACAGTGTAATTCTCACAGGCTTTCTGAATGTAAACACCGAATCTCATCAGAGACATGAGACATCAGCACAGCCAAATCTCTGCTGATTCATAATAAAACATTGATGTTGGTTCTTGGCATGTAGATGATATTAATTATCAGCTCGGCCAGTTGTGGGTGGTTGTGCTTAAGATAGTAATTAACACTTCAGTCTGATGCAGAGTGATGGGATTGAATTAAGGGTCTCGTGGGAACTGTAGTCTGACTTCACCAGATGTGATGGTCTGACATGCTTTTTCTAAACATCTCTTGTGTATGCATTGCTCTGAAATGTGATTTATCTTCTCTGCTCTCATCGCAAAATACATGTTCTTGAAAGGTGACATTCACCCCACTATATTTTATCCAAAATAGTTTTTCCTAAATCTTCTTTCTTTCACTTGATTTATTTGTCTTCTATCTCGTCCACCAGCTTGAGGCCCTGAAGCAGCAGAACTCTCAGTATCAGGAGCAGCTGAGTTCAGAAACAAAGAGCATCCACAGCCTCCGCAAAGAAATGTGAGTCTCCTGCTGACATGCACCCATGCATCTTCTCTTCATTGACTCTCTCACTATCGATAGTGATGCTAGCGAGAGGACTGAAAATAATAGCGCGGGAAGGAAATGACATAATCCAGCCTCACGTTTGCTGACCACCAAACAACAGCTGCAAAAAAATGAGCGCCATTTAACATCTCATTAATTGTCTGCTTAGTTGGAGCGATAAAGGATCTTGATCTTAATTAGTCAGTTAAGTACCATTTTGATGTCATTGTGGTGATTAAATTAGATTTGTGAGTCACAGAATGACAGCACAAGTCCACATGGTCACAACGGCTTTGATTTCTGAAAAACAACAGGCGTAATGTGCGTGTTCTGACATATTGAGCTGTTGTGCTCATGTGGGCGATGTGAGTTTGAATCTGGCTCCCAGCATTTCCCATTCAGGATAATCAATAAGGGGAAAATGTAGAGCAGGAATTGATTTTATACACCAGGAACCAGGAAGGGTTCGGTGACACCTGCTGAAAACATAATTAATAAATTCCAAAAATTGCTATTAAAATATTTCATAATTGTTACTTTTTATTATTACTTAACAAAATAATTTTACTTACTTAAATTTTTTTTTTTTAACAAAATTAATTCTACGCATTTAAGCAGAAACATTTAGCTCAAAATTTCTAAATGACAACAATACACATTGTGGCACATTTAGCGGTTGTACTCACATGCAGGAAGAGTTTGAGTTTGGCTTGCAGCATTTCACATTCAGGAAAATCAAAAAGAAAGAAATTTAGGTCAGAACCTGATTTTAACCATCAGTATTTGATTGAATGATGGAGTATCTCTATATGAAAGTGTCTAAAAAATATGAGGGTTTGGTGAAACTTTCTAAAGAGACAAATACTTAAAAAATACTTTAAAAAATATATGATTTTTAACAAAATATCATTTTTTAAAAATATATTTAAACACAATTTTTTTATTTTGATTTACGTTAATTTAACAGTGCATTTATTTATTTTTTTAAATGCCTTCATTTAATTTTGAAAATGTTTTATTGTAATTGTTTTGTAATTAGTTTTTTTTTTTTGCAAAATTACTAATATGTTTTTGATTAACAAACATAATGCACGTTCTGAAACAAAGAGCTTTTGAATCTAGCTTGCATAATTGTACAATCAGGATCATCAAAAAAAAAAGCAGGGTAGAACCCAGTTTTACACACCAGGAATTTAAAAATAAGGGAAAATATATAAATATTTCAATTATTCTAAGAAAAAAAAGGTTCCTTTTTCTATATTAAAACTTGCAAAAAGTCAGTCTGCAAAATAAACTATGCATTGAAGCAGAAACCTTTAGCTCAAAATGCTTTTGCGACCACAATGAACATTTCTGGTGGTGTAAAATCTGGTGGGGTCCATTCTGAATTCATGTTGACTCTGAATTGAAGCGCCACAAACCGAAGCTCAAAGCCTTTATAACTCGAGCTGATCTGACACACTCCTTCAAGCCGTGGTTGATTGGCACGTCCAGCGAGTCACGGCTCCAGTGATGCAAGCAGGTACTCATGTGGAGCCTCTTTTGAACTCTTGTGCTGAAGATATTCGTAGCCGAACGTTTCAGAAGTGAGCTTCTCTCCTCCAGGGAGTTTTATGTAACCGCATCTTTCCAGCTCCAGCTGCTGTTTTCCGCCTGTCTAACGGTCTCGACTCCACGTGAGATCCCATGGAGTTCCTTTCATAACACTCGGTTGATCTTCTGATGCTCATGAATATGTATCTTGAGATTTTTGTTTTTGCTATTCTTCTTTTCGTTCAAAACAGAGGTTAAGCTGTATTGAAAACTGAATATTCTTTTTGAATTTGTGGGGTCTTATAAGTTTTAGTTTGTTACGACGATTCATTTGTTCTCATAATTTAGAGACGTCACCATGATTTTCTGCATGAGTTTTGAGCGTGCATGATTTGATTTATTCCTGCATCATAATGCACCCTGGGTAAAAATAGACTGGCTCATTCGTTACACATGAGGACCATGACGGTCACCTTTTTGAAGTGTTATCATTTATTTATTTATTTGTTGAGCTCACATTTTGATTACCGCTTTTTGTAACCAAATGCAGTTATTTGTCAAGCTCTGGGTCTTTAAAAATGTCTTAACTGCTGACGGGTCGTGATGGAAAGGAAAGATGATAGATTAAACATGATCCATTGCCTTGAGAAGAAACTAGGAAAGAATGACAGGATTGATATCAGGGTGGATTGAAGAGTTGATGGCTTGTTGTCACTGCCATCATAAATAACACGTATTTTTAGGCAATAACTCTCTCATCTCTCTCTCTCTGTGTAGTGAGGAGCTAAAACTGTCAGCCAATCAGAAGTCTCAGAGACAGGTGTCACTCCAGGACGAGAGGTTGGACGTCCACGAGCAGCAGAAGGTGTTTATCTGTCTGCTTCTCTCTTTAGACGTCTCCTGTCAGCTCTTCTAAAATATGTTACCCTGTGACGTTCTCCATCAGTTTGAAGGATTGAGTTATCATGTATCACGTTTTTTTTCTTTTTGGCAGCTTGGCAGTGAAACTCTGACTAGCCAGCTGGAGATTACAGAGAGGTAAGCGCATGTCTTTGACTCAGTATTAAGTTCATTCAGTCGAATCAAGACGGAAGTGGAAGTGGAAGTCTATGGCAAAAAGTGTTTTAAAAGCAAAACTGTTAAGCTTACTCACCCTCAGGTCTCCCAGGATGTAAATGAGTTGTTTCTTCATCAGATGTTTCTTCATCAGAACAGATTTGAAGAAATGTATTATTCCGTCACTTGCTCATCAATGGATGTTCTGCAGTGCATTGGTGCCGTCATAATGAAAGTCTAAACATCACAGTAATCCACACCACTCCAGTCAATCAGTTAACATCTTGTGAAGTGAAAAACTGCATATTTACAATAAACAATTCCTTAAGGTCATTAAAGTGTTATAACTTTTGAATGCTTCTGAACGTTCTTTAATCTGTACATATTTCTCTCTAGATTCAGACCAAATGATTTTTTTCAATGGAAAAATTGATTCTATTATGGATAGAAGACATTTTTTCAGGAAGCAGCGGTTTGTACATGATGAATTTGTTTATTACAAACATGCAGGGTGTTTAGTCACAAGACATTGATGGACTGGAGTGGTGTTGATTATAGTGATGTTTTTATCAGCTGTTTGGACTCTCATTCTGATGGCTGATGGTCTGCAGATGGTCCATTGGTGAACAAGTGAAGTAGTTTTCAATTTCTCTGAATCTGTTCTGATGAAAAAACAAACTCATCTACATGACCTGAGGGTGAGTACGTTGTCAGCAAACGTTAATTTTTGGATGAACTATTCCTTTAAATTCTTCACAAGCTTTCAAAAAAAATGAATGTATTATCTGCGGTTATAAACAGCATGTCACAGATGCTTTTGATGGTGCTTAATGGAGCTCTCTTTTAGTAATTGTTCAAATGAGAGCTGGATTTGAGATCACATGCACTCTGGAGGCTTTAAATGTCATTTCATCTCGTGGGAAATGAAGGCTTTCAAAAAAGCTTGTCAGTACACGTTCTTTACAGATCAGTGTTTTATGATACAACAAGATTACCACATTTAGAGACGATCTGTTTCCGTGACTGCTGTTGAGTTGAGAGGCTCAAATAAAAATAAAAAAAAGGTTTTGGCTTCAGATCGACTGTTTTCCTCCACCTTAAAAATACTTTGCAGTCCCACTGGAGGTTGGTTCATTTTTTTTCCATGTTCTTTTAATCTTTGGAGCTCCATTGAGAGATGGTGTTATGCATGTTCTCAGAGTGCATATGGCTTTTGTAACATGACTGTAAATCCAACCAGTTACAGTGCACTCTCATCTGTCCTCACAGTGAGAACTCCAATGCAGTGATGTCTGATAAAGACAAAGAGCTAGAGACACTACGAAGTGAGGTAAGACCTTCTTAAGTCTTACTTACCCCTCTGGATCATTCTTCAAAGTACGTTGTAGACTGTGACTGTCAATTTGTCGAATATACAAAAAAGAATGCTTCTAGTAGATTCAATTCATATCAGAGCACTAAAGCTGTCTAAAGCAGCTGTTCCTATTTTTCTTTTTTGTTGGCACTTAATGTTGTTGGATAAGGGAAAAAAATAATAATTTTTTATTTCAGATTGCAGTGCTTCGGATGGAAAATGCCATGGCCAAGACACTCCAGTCAGCTGTGACGTCTCTAGAGAGGGACAAAGCCCAGCTGCAGAGCCGAGTGAACAGCCTGGAGCAAAAGCTAGAGGTCCGGCAGATGGGGAATGGAGAGGAAGTCCCTTCAGGTCCGTCAGCGTATTTATATTTGTAACAGGATGACAGCATTTTGCATTCTGTACTGTATATTGTATATTGCTAACTATTTAAATTAACCTTTAAATCATCATTTAAAAAGGTTGGGGAAAGATTTTGTAATATTTTGAAAAGTTATTTTTCGCTCATCAAGCCTGCCATTATTTGATCAATGATTTTCCATGTTTCATTTAAGAAACCTCCTCAAGTTATCATCTCAGATTTTATTTTTCTATTTTTAATCCAATTTTATGTAAAAATGTCTTCAGATTTGTTCAAACTTACAGTTGATTTTGCTACACTGGTAATGGAAGTAGTATAAGTAATACATTCAGTACTACTGTTTTTATATTCATTTGCAGAATGAAAAATGAATCGAAAATGAAACAAACATACATTTTTAACAAATCTTCCTTATTTTCAGCATTGACATTCAACCGTTTTCTCACTGACTTAAGCCTAAGTTGATCGTAGCTCCATTGGTTTCAATGGGTTCTACGATGTACTTAAGCGTACGATGCTTTTGGGAAAGCCCTGAATTACTGTTTGTTTGTTTCACCTGTAGGTGATGCTGCTGTAGACCAACTGAGAGAAGAGAAAGAGTTTGCTGAGGGACAGGTAAAACTCTTATATTCTATATTTGCTAATGGTTTTAGGATATATGTGTCAGTTTCTTAATGCTGCCATGTTTTCTTTCATGGATCAGATCAACTTCCTGAACTCAGTCATCGTGGACCTTCAAAGGAAGAATGAGGAACTTAAGGTGAAGCTGAAGAAAATGGCATTGGCAGAGTTCAACGGGAATGATGAAAATGATGGGTGAGTCCAACTGAGTTTGACATCTTGCGTTTTTGTTCTTTTGTCACATGTAAAGAAACAAAGTCAGAATAGTGAGTAATAAAGTCAATTGTGAGATATAAGGTTGCAATTATGAGAAAAAAAGTCAGAATTGCATGATATAAAGTCAGAATTGTGTGATAACACCAATTTTGAGCGTGGAAAAAAAGACTGATACGTTCTCAGAATTTAGAATATGTTCTCCTCACTTTATGTCTAGGAATTGTGACTTTAGAACATGCAATTCCGACTTTACATCTTGCAGTTTTGAGAAAATAAGTCAGAATTGTGATCATTTTTAATTCCGTGGCGAAAACCGGCTTCCATACATTGCATCTTCATTGCTATAATCACTGGGTTAACACAAAAAATGAGTTTTTTATCCTCTGTCTCTCAAGTCTTGGCGAGGTCAAAAAGAAGAAGAAAGCCCCACCACGCGTTTTCTGTGACATCTGCGACTGCTTCGACCTGCACGACACGGAGGACTGTCCCACACAAACACAATCTCCAGACTCGCCTCCACACACCACATACCACGGGAGCCGCAGCGGAGAACGACCCTACTGCGACATCTGTGAAGCATTCGGTCACTGGACAGACTCTTGCAACGATGACCAAACTTTCTGAACTCCCCCTCAACCCCCTCGGCCTGTGAGCAGGTTATGCACAGTTCGCTTTCGACCAGATTACACGCTATTTTTGTACACATATATACATTTGAACCCCTTGTACATTCCCTAAATGAATCCGCCCAAATGTAGGCTAAGGTATGCTGCATTCATGGAATTGAAATGTTATGAAGGCGAGAGATATTTGTGTGTTATTAATACTGTTTTGTTTGTTTGTACGTTTTTCACTGGCCTGTGTTGATAGATCTAATCATGAATTACCAGCAAGAAAATTGGGAATGGTTAAGCGATACTTAGCAGTGTATTTAAAGCTGCTGTGTGTAATTTCTAGTAGCACAAAATGAAATTGCAAAAATTCTCTCTGCTATTGTAGTCCCATCCCAAAGTCAGAAGCTGACATTTCAGGATGCTTAAACAAACGGCAATGATTTAAGAGCTCCACAAAGCTGTATACTGTGTTCGGATTGGTATACTAGCACTCTGCGTACAGCACACTAGTCAGTATACACTGAATACCGCCCACTACTTTTTAGATGGTATATGAAATGGTACGCATCATGCAACAATAAAAATTAAGCTAAATTTTGTTTGTTTTTTTAAATATAGTGAATTTTAATTTCAGCTGCATTGTGGGATCTGATTGTATACTGCACATTTCCCCCAGGTATTCTATGCATACAGTTATTATACTGTAAATATACTGTAGTATGCAGTATGCTATTCCGAACATAGCCACAGCTGCACTATTCAGTAATAATTTGCTCTACGAATGGTTTACTTACAGTTGTCTCGGCATATTTAACCAGGATAGAAGATTTTATTAAAGTTATTTTAATGAAACAAAATTACGCACTTCAGCTTGAAGAAGTCATAACGGACTGCTATCACTGCTATCAGTACAAGTGCACCAAACAAAGCTGAAGCTAACCACTATTAACTTATTGCACTTTTCACTTTAACTGTATACAGCACATAAATTTAACTGCCATTGTGTGGAACTAAGTTATTTTTACTGTTAAACGTCAGACATATGGTTATAATAATGTCCTATGAATTGCTTTTTATGTGTATTTTGATGGTATGTCCTGTAGATTTCAGGCCTATTCACACCAAGTCAGATTTTTTGGCATAAAATAAATGTACTGCAAGATTTTAAGATTGAACCGTATTTTTGTGTGCTTACAATGCAGAACAGTTACTTCAGGTATCCAGACTTTTTTTCTTTTTTTTGAGAATGAAGAAAATGGGATTCACATTGAACATTGTTTTTGTGCAAAAAATGGCTTCCAAATATTTTATAATTCTGTATAGTTTAGTCACCTCAAACTTGGTGTGAACAGACCTCTACAAAAGCACAATTTTTTAAGCACAAGATCATATTGTATTATCGATGTAATATTAACAGTTTATTTAGCAACTTAATAAACTGGTAACCCGCAATGAAATGGTTTATATTAAATATTTAATCGTCATGATTATTCCCCTTTGGTTTAAATTTATTTGATCAGAAAATTTAGCATTGACTGCAAATATATGGTCTGTTTCTACTGAAATATTGTGACAGTCTTTAACTATTGTACTGTTTTATGTACTGTATATTCACTTGAACTCAATACAAACATTCAAAGATGTTTCTTGCCTGTCTGGATATATTGCGCATTCTGACTAAACATTGTTTCTCTGGCCATGAAAACCTTTTAAACATTTTACAAACATTTCATGAACGTCATTATGACGTAAGCCACAATTTAGATTCCATTAAATACAATTATTATTACATAGTAATACTTCACTTATTTGCTGACTGATTTTCAGACTTGATCTTTCATCTATATTTATATCTCAGACTTTTATAACTGTGCCTGTAGCTAAAGTTTGAAACGGCTATCTCATAGTCTCTCAATTTCACGCAAGGATGGAAAACAGATCCCATCACAATGTTCTTACAGCTCCTAAATAGAACAGAAGGGGCCTGGTCAATAATTCATGTCTCTTAAAAACGCAGCCGGATAAGTCAATTCTGAACCCCACAAAAAAAAAAAAAAAGTTACCTCAGATATTGCGTCCTGTCAAACATCCTGAGCGTTTGATAAACGTTGGACAGACATGAAATCCCTTATACACAAATGGACATATTGTAAAAAAATAAATAAATAAATAAATCATAATAAAAAAAACGTCACGTATTTTGGCCAAAACATAAACTTCTAATAAGCAAACAAAACCTAATTAGTAACATTAGGATTTGTTTGCTAATTAGAAGTTTATGTTTTGGCCAGAATACGTGACGGTTTTTAAAAAAAAATTTATTTATTTATTTTTTTTTTACAATATGTCCATTTGTGTATAAGGGATTTTATGTCTGTCAAACGTTATTCAAATATAAGTTTTCATTTTATTTTGTAAATAGCAGAGTTGTTGACCGATCTCGCGAGATTAGACCGTTGAAGCAACTCAAAAGCGCGCGCTCAGGATGTTTGACAGGATGCCATATCTGAGGTAACTTATCTAAGATACACGAGTTACATCAACAAACTCTTGAAAACTTAACGAAAAACATGATAGTACTGTTCAAAATGTTATAACGTTTAGGTGTAGGTTAACTGTAGGTAAAATTATGTCTTTTATATTTAATCTCGAATACCCCTGTTTTTGGTGAACGCTTCAAATTATGTTCATATCCAAAATATTTCTGCACAATATGTAAGTATAAGCTTGCACGAGTTAATGCGATAAAGTGTCCTTAGGGGGCGTGCTAACAACGCCAAAACTTTTATGCAACATGGGTAAATATATAACAAACTTGTAGTAGAAAACATCATTAGCCTTTTCAAAATGACATGTTAAGCTGTGTGACCAGGAGGCCTGTTCCATAAAACAAGTTTACTGACTTATTTTAAACCAAATTAACTGGCAATAAGTCAGACTAACTGAAATAAACCTGGCTTATTTGTTAAACTTGTTTTATGAAACAGGCCCCAGGGCTATTAATCTTTAAAATGCTCTAAAATACTTCTAAAATAAATAGGCTAGTCAAAAAATAGGCTAGTCATAACCAAGTCATTTAGCTTTTTTTTTTATCAAAACAAATTGAATATGCTAAAACAAGCACTAATGATGAAATAAATAAAACCAAAGTTAATCAACTGTAAAAGACAAAATCCTTCCAAGAAAACATGGTCCCAAAGTATCGCGAGTTCCTTGTACGTTGCTTCATCAGATTGAAGTCAGAGTGGATTTATTGTTGAAAATGACATCACTTAAAAACTGCCAGATTGCGTTCAGTGAATTGGATTTATTGTCCATCAATCAAGAATTAAGTTCCAGCTCAGCTGGTTTGAAAATGAGGTATATATCGATTCATTTTGACGTGTAACAAAATTATTCCTCCCCTTAAAAAAAAAAGCTGTGTGTCATTAGAGAATCTATAAACAAACCAAACACCTGCACTATAACCATACAACAATCTGCAAAGTAGTTAGAAAAACAACTAGTGGAGTCATTAAATTAAATAATAATAATAATAAAAAACAAAGATGATCACAGCAGCAAATCCATCTTTTTTTCTTGACAAATCTATGCAGTGCTTTCACTCTAGTTACTGTTAAACTAACACTGTAAATCGTGCATGAATTGGTTGGAGCGAGGCTGCAGGTTTCTCACAGGATCAGGTCAGTGTTTGCCATCAATCTCGGTTCACTGGCACAGTGACGTCTGCAAATGTTCGCTCCAGGTGAAGAGATGTAGTAGGAGGTGTACTTGAAGATCAGGAATGGTTTGTCAAGTGGGTCGGGTTCCCTCATCGGTCTGTGACAGTGATGTGTTGGAAACGTGGGAGCAAACTAGTCAGCTTTAGTTATCTAAGTCCTGAGAAGACGATTCCACTTTACTTTTCTTGGTTGGTGGGGAACCATCTTCACTTTCCTAACAAAACACAAAAAGTTTCATTCCCAGAATGAAATTTTTTTTATTTTCTGAGAGTAGGTGATGCTTTTACCTGAGTGTTTGTCGAGGTGTCTGATGGGGACTCCTTCTCCCCTGATAACGGAGTATCTTTTTTGCTTGTTGAGGTCTCTAAAGGGGTGGAGCTATAATTCCCTGTAAAAATTCAACCACAACTGTGATTCATTTCATTGTGATGCATCACATGTCTTTCAGAACTTGGATGCAAAATTTTGAATCCAGACTCTATGAAACACTACTCATGCTCAGGCCATCCAAGATGTAGATGAGTTTAGGGCTGCAACAACTAATCGATAAAATCGATAATTATCGATAATGAAATTCGTTGTCAACGAATGCCGTTAT
>JAUCMU010000074.1:1008887-1021578 GCA_032275025.1 Enteromius treurensis
GCCAAAAGAAAGAGCAAAATACGGCAGAAAGCGTCTCCGTAGACCCAGTCCTTGCCCCTGCGGTAGTAGTCGGCCCTGAAAGGAAGGCAAAAAAGGACCAATGAGTCCGCCAGAGCTAGATGGGCAAGATAAATAGAATTGGGCTTCCAGGTGTCCTTGTGGAAGAAGAACATTGAAAGGGCGAGAACATTCCCCATAAGGCCCAATACGAACTCCGTGAACATTACAGTAGGGAGGTATTGGTCCAGCATGGGTGTTTCGTAAGTGCAGCACACTGAGGAGTTGTTCATGATAATGGTGCTGCAGGGAAACTAGACAAAAGTCAGCGAACTTCAGATCTTTTCACTTTTTCGACTCATATGGCAATGATTCCCACGAGACGTGTTCTTACGGTGTTTGCTCACATGCAAACGGTGTAGCTGTAAGCATGCACACGGACAACAAAAAACCCAGGTGTGATGGGTAAATGATCTCTGGAGGTGTTTGTGTCTCCTGTGAATTCAATAATCATATCGCTCTGCAACTCGGGACTCTCCAAAAGCGCCATTAAAATGATTACAGGAAGGATACTTTACACTTGGGCATACGAGCAAACAATGAAAAAGTGAACAATATAATTAACAGAGAACTTTTTGTTTTTGTTGAACATGATTTTGCATGTTTTGTTGGTATAATGTGAATCTCACAAAAGTACAGTTCATTTTTTATTTTATCTCAAATGATTTTTATTTATTTTAAATGTTTTTTTGCATAAAACAAGCTGATATTAAATTAAGAACAAATGCTATCATGATTTATACAATTGTTCTTTACAAATTTACTTTTCCCCCCGCAAAGAAACAAACAAAATATTTGGTTCTTTTAATATTTTTATATTCATTTAAATAAAAAAAAATAAATGCTATTTTCTATTTTATACTAATGATGACAAAAAAAATCACATTATAATATGCTTGTTGGGGCCACTAGTGACATTATTGTCATTTAAATCTCAGTGCAAATAAAAATCTTATGTTTATCCCTGCAAAATTTAGGTTTCCTTTAGTTTTTTTCAAATCATCAAATGCAGGTAAAAGCATTCAACAGAATCCTTTGCTATACTGACACCAACTGTTCTCTCATATCTGGTTTGATTGTACTAGATCATTTATTAATGATAATTGCATACCAAAAAATGCTTTTCACATACCCAAAATAGGGTTATAGAACATAAGGTAAATGGCAGAGATATTGAAGATCCAAGAAAAAAGGCAGAAGAAACAAGTACAAAAAAATTAGACTATTTTAATCAGAACACTTTGATATCACTTAATAAACAAAATGTTCTTTGTTAACTTGTAAGGTGGGGATGCAGAGGAGAGTTCCAGCATCTAGGGGCCGTTGCTCTGAAGGACCTGCTCCCCATGGAGGGCATTGTAAATAAATTGAATAAACTGGCACCAGAGGACTTGTGTGGGGATGAGTAAAATCAGCAGGGGTCTTTGAACTGCTGCTGTACACAACCTTCAGCTCTTGGCAAAGGAAAGCTATTTGCAGGTTTTTTTGTTTCTTTGATTCAGAATACATTAAAATTTTTATAGCATTTGTTGAATTTTTTTTCTCTGGCATTTTTAATGGCAGATGTCACATATAAAAGATGCATTTCCACCACCGACTGGACTGGAGGAAGGACTGAAGCACAGGAGAAGAATTTTTTTGTGGTATGGTGTAAAATGTCAGGTTGATTTTTACCAAAACTGATTGGAGCATTTGGAAAATGATCAGCAAGCTGCCTGGAAAATGAATTTTAAAGTAAGTCAAAACTGTGACATTGTATTGATTTTACCCAACTGGATATTCAATGAAAGTTTATTTTTTGTGTTTTGCAGAAGAAATAAATTTATACGGAACGATATGAGGGTGAGTAAATATTTTTTATTATTATCCTTCCGAAATGCATTTGTAAATCTTCAACCTAGACTACTACAGTGTTGCATTGAAGGCAGTGATAAAAGAGACAATACACAATAGAAGTGTGTCGAATGAGACCGAAATTTATTAGTCTACTGTTTGCATGTGAGAAACGCTTTAAGTCACATCATTCCAGACCTTTGGCAACCAAGAGACAAAGCAGCTATCAAGAACTGAAAAACCTCCAGGATGAAGCCAAGTCCACGGAAATTCTATACAGTAAATAAAATAGATATAAAAGGGCTTTATGTCAATGTGTACATTTGGCCAGGTTTGCTGTGTCACGTCGCATCCGTTTCAGTAAAAGTGCATATTGGGCTTCACTTTTTGACCTCTCCAAGATCGTCAATGCTGTCGTCATCCACCTGAGGGGTTACATGAATATGAACGCGTCAAAAATGGCATCTATAAAAGGTGGTCTGATTTTGCAGCTGGATCTGGGATGTTCGCTTACCTCAGGCCACTTTTCCTGGATGACGTCGATGATGTCATCTGTAAAGTCTCCCTGAATGATGATTTCATCTTCTGCTGTCACTGAGGCCCCGCAGGAGAATTTCTGAGCAAAGAACCTCTGAGCCTCTTTAAGCTCAATGTCTGACGTTGATCACAAAACAACAACAAAGTTACCACAGGATGAAAATACAGATGACAAACATTACCACAGTCTTTTAACTACAATCATTCACAGCCTTACCAAAAGTGGCCAGGCCACAAACCCTTGTGACGTATTTCTTTTTAGCTCGTGGGATTTTTGCTATTGTGACTTTTTGTGGGACGGTCTTCTTTTTCTGTTTGATTTGACCTCTTCCACCTGCAAAGTGCAAAAACAAACTTAATAATAAATTACAATTTACAATTACAAAAAGAGCAAAGGTAGGCAGACAGTAACACCCATAATGCACTGGGCTCAATCAGACTAAACATTAGTATCTAGTTCTCACAAAAGCCCTGGCACTGTTGAAAGTTCACTGGATGATGCATTGCATGTCATCTTTTGCTGATGAATCTTGGTTCAGTAACTGGACGTTGTGTGTAATGCGTGATAAGCACTTCCACCACTCCGAATCATTTTTTATTTAGTATAAAAGAAAAATGTTTAACCTCTCTTCTGTTTCTTTTTCTCCTCTTCCTCTCCCACAGGGGGCGCCTCTCCACCGCCACCACCTCCTCCTCCTCCTCCGCCTCCGCCTCCGCCTCCACCTCCTGTTGTTTCCTTCTTGGGTGCTGTACAACAGCAGTGCCATCAGTGAACAGATACAGCAGTTACAGAAAGTTGCTGTGAAATAAACTATACTTACCCAGAGTCAGTTTAGCAAACACATCAGGAAAGTTCTTCTCAAGCCACTGTTTGCATTTGGCCGGCTCAGGCATGTACTCACAGTACTAGCAGAGCAAAGAAGAACCACTTTTTATTTATTTGCTTTCTACCAACAGAATGTGTAATCATTTTTAAAGGAATAGTTCACACAAAAAATCTAAATGTGCAATGGATCCTCTGCAATGAGCTGGAGTGGTGTGGATTATTGTGATGTTTTTATCAGCTGTTTGGACTGCACCCATTCACTACAGAACATCCACTGGTGAGCAAGTGATGAAATGCCAAATTTCTCCAAATCTGTTCCCATGAACAAACAAACTAACTAATCTACATCTTGGGATGGCTTGAGGGCGAACACATTTTCAGAAATGTAGATTTTTGATGTGTGCATGTGATGTACTCACCTCTACTGGCAGAGAACACACTGCAAGTAGAAGAGGAGAGAAATGCTAGTGTTACATGATTGCAAAACCAGAATTACTAAAATGATAAAACTGTACTAACTTTTTTTATTATTATTATTATTATTATTTAATTCACTTATCACAGTTAGCATTGGCAGTGAATTAATGACTTTTTGGGGGGATTTTCTCACCTCCACAGTAGAGAACTTTCAGTGGGTATTTTGTATCTGGGTCGGCCCGATCCAATTTATTTTCTGGTGAACCCAACTCTGCATTTTCAGTAGTAGCCATGTTACATGAATCTACACAAATCATACAGATGGATTATTTCAGACTGACAACATTTACATTTTCTTTTAGTCATTTAGCAACATAACCAGCTGATGCATAAGGACCAACACTGCAACTGACTGTGCATGGGAAAATGTGCATTAGTCACAAAAACAAGAGTAAAGTGTTTGATTTACAATAATGGCAAAGCCAATGTGGTGCCCTCATAATGCATACTGAAATGTGGTCAGTCTGAAAATGGTTAAATCTATAATAGATATAACTAACCACACATCAGGCATAAACTATTGGGTTAAAAGTTAAATGTCATGACCAAAGATGTTATCACACAAGGCCCATCTGAGAGGAGAGACCGTCCACATATAACTTCTGCATGATTTATCAACCTTGGGTAATATTTAATAATAGTTTTAAATTAATAACACCCTCAGAGCGTACTGGTTTGGTCAATAAAATCACAAAAGACTTATTTAAGCGCATTTAAAAACATAAATTGTCAAGTGCCCGCAATACCCTAGTGGTGCTTTATAGATAACCAACACACTATGATCAGATGCAAAGGCTCTTCTTAATACTCTAATAAATGCATTCAACTATGGTTTAAAACTCTTTTAGAGTCACTGACAGCGACTTGAATCTAGAAGCCTCCGCACAATGATCATTCATCCACTCCATTGAGCACCCATTCATTAGCTAGCACTGCTAATCACAGCTCTTCAACAGCAGCCACGCGCTCAAGCTCATACATACCCCGTCGATATAATCTCAGTACAACTTGCTTTTGAGTAACACCTTGATCATTATTAAATTAACTCGCGCCGGTGTTGCTTAAAGGGTGAAAGAGTTGCTCAGCACACCTTCACTGTCTGATTTGGCTTTGGGTCCTGACAACGCCTCTCTAACAGCGTAGTTCGCGCCTTTGCCGTATTACATACCTACTTCGTGATGCAATGTTTTCAATTAATACTAAATTGATCATTTTAAAACGCGTTATACGATTTTTATGTTAGAAATTGTATGTAATTGAATCAAAAACCCACGAGTAAGCAGAAATTTAAACGAATATTTTAAACCAGGCATCTCGTTGGGCAACCTCGTTAAGCGCGGATCATAACATGCCGTTTGAGAATTCCGAAAATAATCACCCGCTTCATGCCACATACATTTCACAGCGATTCTGAATTCATATTTTGTTGATTAAGGTTAACAGTGCTTTGGGTTAGGAGTTAGGCTGTTTATATTGCATTTATTGTTGTTTTTTGATCTCGAGCGTCTTGTTTACGCTTAAACAATGCATCTTTAAAAACAATCAAACTAAACTCAGGCACCGATAACAAGATATTGATATAGTGCATCGCTATGATTTTTACGCTGCTGTTTTGCTCATTTAAAGTGAAAGTATAAGTAGTACGAAGTCTCTTCTGCTAGTTAAGACATTTGTCTGTCAGTGTGTGTCTGTCCGATGCAAGATGTGATGGAGGGGTTCAAAGAAAGAAGAAACTCCAAAAGCCTTGGAAGTTTTTCGATAGCAAAAGGTGATAAACCCAACGTTTCAATATTAGAAATGATACATCTAAAACATAATGCTTATTCCTCGCATTAATTAATAAATTTACAGGATCTCCAGTGGAGCCCTGGCACAGTACTCCTGTAAAAAAGGTTAGTTTTAATTTTTTTGAGTACAATATTGGTTATTGTACACACACACACACACTATAAGTTCTTTGCACAAACTGACACGCACTTAATATTGAACTTGTAATAAGGTGCTGGCCAGACGAGAACTGGGCCCAACTAAGCCTGGTTCTCCCAAGGTTTTTATTACCTAATTCTCTCGTGGATGGGGTTTTGGTTCCCTGCCGCTGTCGCCTCTGGCTTGCTTAGTTGGGGGCACCTTATTTCTAGTGACTATCATCGTTTTGATTACAGAGACCGTCTCTGCATTTGATAAATAAACAGTTTAATCTCGTCATCATACATTACCATCACTCTATTCTCCTATTTGATCATGTTCAATGGTTTGCTCTACATAAGCACTACATAATAAAAGTGATTGATTATTAATTGATAGTGAAGGGCTACCAACAAGTGTCTATCACAGGAACTGTGAATCTTAAACCTCTTGAAGTTGTGTGAGTCTTAAGATGTCTTCAATGTTAATTTGTAGATTTGGTAGACATTTTTTGTCATTGCATAATTCCATTACATTTTGTTTTGTTTTTTCCGCGCAATGAATTTATGATGATCCTTAAATGTAGAAAGCAGATGTGTCGTTGCTATAATTCTGAATGATAGCTATTTTTTTAATAAAAATTACCAAAAAGCAATGTTTTCTCTCCACTTTTATTATAAATCTTACATTTCGTATACATATTGAATACTACAAATGCTTTGATTGTGTATTGTGTTGCATTTCTGTTTGCTATGTACACATTGTATGCACATTGTAGATTGTATCTTTATTGTGATGTGTCTATGTTTCTTTGTATTTATTGTTACATTTTTTCAGGTCAAGCAACTATATTTAAAAATGTAACTTTACACTTATTGGTGAATAAAAGATTTGATTCTGAGTTTATGATACTCAATCCTTCAGGATCTTTTTGCTGCTAATGAGGCACCAGATGTTTTCTCCTCCAAATTCAGAGATGAAAACAGAACAAGGCCTGCAGCACTAAGTCTACATGACCTCTCAAAACCAATGTCCTCTTTCTCATTAACACAGGACTTCCAGGTAACTCGTTTGAAGAGGCTCAAACTGATTCCAAAGTCTCTTTTGATACTTTTTGCTTTATAATTCACAGTTTTTCAAAATATAAATGTATTTTTAAAAGAATAGTTCATGCAAAAATGAAAGTCGGCTGGGAATTTAGATGTAGGTGAGTTTGTTTCTTCAAAGTAACAGCAGATCCTCTGCAGTGAATGGTTGCTGTCAGAATAAGAGTCCAAACAGCTGATAAAAACATCACAAGTAGTCCACACCACTCCAGACCGCCAGGAGAAGCGTGTTTGGGATTCATTTTAAGCTAATTTTCATTTTTGATTTAGCTATCCCTTTAAAACTGTGAATGCCGTGGTAACTCTTGGATGACTATGTTGTTGTTAACTAAATGTTGGCCCATTTTTGTGACGTTACTAGACCTCAGCTAATGGATTGGAGGTCTCCACTATCCAGAGGCAGCGTCTGGAGCTGCAGCTTCTCATTGCAGAACTAAAGGACCGCGATCAGGAGCTCAACACTATGGCAGCAGCCCATCACAAGCAGCTGATGTCCTGGGAGCAGGACCGTCAGAGAGTGCTGATCCTGGAACAGAGATGTGCCCGACTGGAGGGTGAGAGTGACTCCAGAGCAGGGTTAAATAAAAACAAACAGAAACTGTTAAAAAAGTTTTTTCAAACATGATAATTTAAAGCACAACAATTACTAACTAAAATGAAATCTTAAACCAAAACTGAAATAAAAATACTGAAACCCTAAATTCTAATTGATTAAACAGAACTGCGTGTGTGTTGCGGAACATTGTTGGCAGAGCTACTTCTCTGTTTATGTCTATGAAGAATCACGCAGGGACCGGGCTACTCTGCAGCGGTACCTACCCGAGCCAGTCCAAATATAAATGACTATTATAGGTGTCCCGTAGTGATTCAGGACAAGCCAAAATTATGATTTGGAAAATGGATTCATGGTGTACTCGCTTATTATATTCATTGTGTACATTTTGAACACATAAAAGTTACAGACTGCAGCTTTAAATTAAAATTTAAACGCGCTGCAAACTTAAGAAAAGACCTGCAAACAGAAAAAAACCCCACATGCAATTCTCCCAACGCACTCAAACACAGAGAGGCTCTGCAAACACGCAAATGCGCTCCAAACAGCACGGACCACAATGGAAATGTTTCAGGGGACCTCAAAAAGTCAGGAACCCATCTGAGAGTAACTCTAGCTAACATAGCTTTAAAGTAATGTTTCACAGTTAAATGTGTAATTCATCAGATAAGTCTAATAATATCCAAAAGACCGTATGATCAGGTTGTTAAAAGAAACACAAAAAAACGTACCTTTTAGTTTAGCAACAACATGTCTGCTCTGACCAAAAGCCACGGAACAAATAATCAGGTTCCAGATGGGTTCCTCACTTTTTGGGGTCCCCCTGAAACATTTCTGTTGTGGTCCGTGCTGTTTGCAGAGCCTCTCTGTGTTTGGTTTCAGTGTGAGAATTTGCAGTTTGCATGGGTTTTCCTTTGTTTGCATGGGTTTTCTTCTGTTTGCATGTGTTTTCCTCTGTTTGCATGGGTTTTCTTCTGTTTGCATGTGTGTTTTTCTATTTGCATGGGGTTTCCTTTGTTTGCATGTGTTTTCTTCTGTTTGCATGGGGTTTCCTCTGTTTGCATGTGTTTTCTTCTGTTTGCAGTGCGTTGAGCTCTCTCGGCCAATGTAAGGAAAATAGCACTGCAAGTTAATTAATTAAACTAATTAGTGTTTTGGTGTAGGATTATTAGTTTAAAATGGCCATTTCCAATCTTTTTCTGATTTTTTTTGCTACTATAATTTTTACTTTTCTATGTCCCCTTAAATGTAAACACTAAAACTGTGCATAAGCCGAACATGACCATAGTTGCGCCGCAACAGCTGAAGTGTCTACATTTTACAATTTAATCCATTCTTGCTGTTTAAAGGTATGAATTTCTTAAATGTCTTACTGACCCCAAACCTGAATAGTAATGTATTTGACTGCTCGTGTTTCTTTAGATGAGTTGGAGAAGCGTAACGAGGTGATCAGAGCTCTCAGTAAGCGGACGAAGGCGGCGGAGTTGAGAGAGAAAGACGTGTACAGAGAGCTCAACAGCACCCAACAGCAGCTACACGAGCTGAGCTGCAGACAGATGAACACCACCAGACACGAGCAGGACCTGGAGGTGAAGTCAACTCTATTTTTAGGCTTGAACTTTTACTCCATATCCTGTTTCTGTTCCCCCCATCTTCCCACATCATTACTTGTCAACTCTTTTTAGCTTATGATAAAAATACTTCATAATTTATTAATTTTGATTTCTAATGCGTTGTTATTATCTCAAAGGAGAGGAACCAGAGTCTGAACTCCACGGTCATGATGCTGTCATCACAGGTGGGACAGCTGCAGGTGCGTGAGGAGGAGCTCAGTTCCATGCTTAAACTGAAGGTAGGAAAGACTTGCGCCCACATACATTATTATATGTCCTGATTATTCAAACACATAATGTAAGCACGTGATTTTGTTTTCACCAGGATAAAGATATGATTGAGGCCACCAATCACATTTTAGAGATGTCCGGTCGTCTTTGCGAGCTAGAGAAATCGCTCGAAGAGCTGCGAACACGTGAGAGCAAAACGCTGCGAGAAATGGAGGAGCACAAACACCGTTTCAGAGAGAGCAGACACAAAAACACACAAATGAAAGGTAGACAGGGTTATTTCACAATCTCTCGCCATGACCAAAATTGAATACTGTATAGTAGCTACTCTTACAAAAAGTACATTGTAAGTTGGGTTTATGTGTAGTGTGAATGAATTTAGGCTGGATTCATCAGGATGCTGTCATTACATGTTTCTTTTTTTTTTTTTTTGCAGCTGAGCTTCAGGAGAAAACCATCGAGAATAACAGTCAGAGAGAAGAGCTCATCCGCTTAAAGCAGGAAAACCAGCTGTTGAAGAAAGACATCTCTTCTTTTGAACTTCAGATGATGAGTATGCCGCTACTGCATGTTTTATAGTATAATATAGATTCTGTTTCAAACCAGGGAGAACTTTCTACCAAGGCAGCGTCATGTATTTTTCACTCACCAGGCGGTATCACAATGCAGACTTTTAAGCATTTAAATCAATTTTGCAAGCTCTTAAGATCTTGTTATAAAGACTATAGCATGAAAATGAAATCTGTTGCATGTCCTTGTAATGGTTGAAGTCTTTGAAAGCATGATTTGATGACTGCACCTAGAGCAGAGTCGTAGACTGCATCATAAACAGCAGTGATGCCTAAACACTGATTGCAGAATCATGTTTGAAAAAGTCTTTTCGTAATGAATGGAGGTTGTCTTGTCTGTTGCCCAGATGAAGAAAAAAGCTGGAGGGATGAATTACTTGAACTCTCCCGATCAAAACAAACTCGAGTGGAATCTGAGCTGCACTGTCTGCGGCAGGTACTGTCTTTCAAAACTCCCTTCCTTTACATCATCCAATGCTCTCTATCCTTCCTGTTTGTTCCGTAGTAGTGGTTCTGGTATTTCAGCATGCTTGTGAGACTTCCTGCATTCCTTTTTCATGACTAAGTGTTTTAATGGCTGCAATCTCTTCTAAAACAGCACCAGTAATCTTATAAGAACAGACTATAACCCAGTGTTACTTTAGTATTGAGATTCTATTAGAGTTTTAGGTAGTTTTATTGTGTATTTTTGTCATTTTAATTATTTTTATTGTAGTTTTAGTTAGTTAAGTAATTGAAGAAAAATGTTTTTTCTCTGTATTTTATTTAATTTCAGTTAAAGTTCAAAGTAACAAAATGTATTTTATGGTTTTAGTTAGCAATGATTACCCTGCTGTTACATTTTTGAATAATCTTTTTTAAATATGAATTTTTGATTTTTTTTATATATATATATAAAGGGCCCTTTCATGTTTTTCTATCTTCTCTGATTGGTTAGGATTCGCTTCACACCAAGTCAGCACATAATAATTGATTGATAGGGTTATGATTTATTGCACATGTTTGTGACAGGTGTGTGAAAGCCAGCAGAATGACCTCCAGCTGCTGAAGTTGAACTTGGAGAGTGCCAGAGAGGCACTTCGTCATCATGAGAGTCAAAGGTCACACGAGAGGTGGGCATCTACAACATTAAAACAAGTATTTCATGAAATTAAAATGCTTATTTCAACCACTGGCTCTACATATGTCTAGACCAGTGTTTTAGTATGTTTGTTTGTTTGATTTTACTATTATATGTATTTTTTTAAGTAAATAGGAATAATCTTTTATTTTTGTATTTGAAGTTTAGCTTAGGATTTTTAGTAAATTGTTATATAGAGAAATGCTCTCACAGTACTTCTGTCATTGTCATCTTTTTAAAAACAGTACTATTTAAGTATAATATATTTTTAAGTTTTAGTTTTTGTACAATTTTATTTCTTAAAAAAAATGCGATATTTTATATGCTTAGTTGGAATCTTAAATTAAGTTTATTTTTAATCATTTATTTTGTATTTTTTGTGATATTGTAAAAAATATTATTTAGTTGTTTAGTCTTATTTTATTTATTTTATTTTATTTTTAGGTTTAAAATATTGTATTAGTTTTAGTTCATATCCAGTGATCCAGTCATATCCTAGTTTTGTTTTGAATTTGCTTTTATTTGTAATATTTTCTGTTAATTTAATATTACTTATATTGGTTTAATTTATTTTTAATTTTAGTTTTGTTTCATTTTTTTTGTTTGTATTTGTATTTCCATTTAGTAATTATAGTTTAAACTTATTTCAGTTATTGGCCAAAACAATATTTCCCACTTTTAAAATTTTATTTTAGTTTTAGTTGACAATAATAGCCCTGGTCTAGGCGTCTTGAGTTATGAGTGTTATTGTGTTCGTAGGGCTGATTCTGGTTTAGGAGACAGTCATGTGCTAGAAAACAGTGATCATCAGGAAGGGACAGAACTAGAAACAGGACTAATGTCCACCCTGTGCCACAACGCAAGCAGAAATGCCCCATCCATTTTAATGCAGCGTCCTTGTGTTAAAATGGAAACGAAGACTGACTTTGAGCGCGACTGCAGCGCAGCTTTGAACACCACAAACCATGAATTCGCAGCGCTTTCAGCTGTGGCGGAAAGTTGCTGTGGTGTCAACATTAAGAACAGCTGTCCAACTAGCCAGTGTGACATCAATGAACAAGAATCACCCAAGATGGAAATGAAAGAAAGTGCAAACAACTGTGTTGAGCCGTCATCCCAGTCTCTCTGCTGTGATAATGCTGAAGATCCACAATGTCAGGCAGTGTATTGTGACACTAGAGCTGATGTGGATCTAATGGCTGTTATTGACTATGATTCAAAGACGGGAACTCCTGTATATGTTGTCAATGTGGATATCAGTCCAAGAATCTCTTGGTAGGCTTCTCGAGCTTTAAAAATCTTGCAAGTTAAGTTATAATCATAGGTTTATACAAAAACTCCAATGAGCAAAGTTGCTTGTTTGTTGCCCCCTGCCCTCCATACTGTTAAAAATATTTACATTTATGCATGTGGCAAATGCTTTTATCCAAAGTACCTTACATTGCATTTAGTTCCCATGTTTTACCATAGCAAAATCCATTGTCCTGAATATTGTAGATTGTATATAGGTATGTTTTAAGATCAAAATCACAATGTTGATTGCGTTGGCTTTAACATAACCATGACTTTCTCTTCACTTTTTTCTTAAATAGCACAGCAGATCTGAGCCACCTTCATCTGGATTGCCCCTCCCCCAGTCACAGAAGTAGGCGGAGCTCTGTCTGTTTACCCGATTCTGCGCTAAGCATTGAACTACGTGCCAATGATGTAGCTTCCCATGGCAATGAGGTATTTAAGCAATACAATGCAAAATACAACTATATATGTGACCCTGGACACATCCAATCGGACAGGTATATTTGTAGCAATAGTCAACAATGCAATTGATTGTATGGGTCAAATTTATCGATTTTTCTTTTATGCC